>JARQOD010008151.1:0-36707 GCA_033576555.1 Oophaga sylvatica
AGCTAGACACCCAGGCTGAGTCAACCCAGAGTTTGATGGAAAGAAAACAGTGAGAATTGTTTTTTTTACAACTCAGCTGGGACACCGCTGAGGAAACTTGAAAGATGGCAGCATTTACACAGTCAACGTCCTCAGAGGTAACGGAGTTTAAGTCCGAGAAATCAAGATCTGTTGCTGCAGATCTCTCTGGAGCCTGAGGCTCGGACCTGACAGATCCCCTCTCGCAACACTCACAATGAATGAGTGCTGCAGTAGTCTTGCGAGAACGGCTGGGGCAGTTAATAATAAAGTGCCCTGACTTACCACAATAAAAACATAGATTCTCCTTAAAACGATGTTCCTTGCGTGCATCACTAACCCGTCGTAGTAAAGAGTCTACCTGCATGGGTTCAGGTTCAGGTTCCCGTGTAATCCTATTCAAAGGTTCCTTAGCTGGAGAGGAAGGTAGGAAAAGGTTAGTACGATTGCTTTCGAACCATCTCTCTTGCCTGCGTTCAGTTAAACGAGTATCAATACGGATGCAGTAGTTAATAAAGTCACCTAACGCAGTGGGAGGGTCGGCACGAGCAAGTTCATCCTTAATCAGTGGGGATAACCCCTTTCGAAAAATAGATTTTATGGCGGAATTGTCCCACGTGGTATCAAGGGCCCATCTCCTGAAATCCAAGGCATATTCAGCTACCGAGTGCTTACCTTGGCGCAAAGCTAACATGGCTGCTTCAGCTGTTGCACCTCGATTGGGGTCATCAAACACCTGCCCCATGGCTGAAATAAAATCATCAAGGTGATTCAAACAATCATCCTCAGTCTCAATCAGAGGGTTTGCCCACATCAAAGCCTTGTTGGTAAGCAACATAATTATAGTAAGCACCTTAGATCGTTCAGTAGGAAATTGTGAAGCATGTGCAGAAAAAAAAAGATTGCATTGATTAACAAATCCCCTGAATTTTTCACGTTCACCACCAAAACGAAAAGGGGGCAACTTGGGAATCGAGGCCCAATTAGCTACTCCAAATCATTTGTGCTAAAACTGTGTTTCAGTGACAAATCAGAAGTCCACATTTGAAAACATAAATTTCTTGTGCTAATACCATTGTCCTGAAATAATGCCACATTTTGGTGAATCCTATGTTGTGTTGGTAATATTTTGGCCTAGGCAGGAGTCCACATTTCAAAATATATATTCTTTGTGGTAATACTGTGGTCCACAAGTAAGGCCACATTTCTCTAGAAAAATATTTTGTGCTGGTAATATTTTTTTGTCATGCATGAGTCCACATTTAAAAATACAAATTGATAGTGCTAATAGCACGTTCCTGAAACAAGGCCACATTTAAGTATGTAAATATTTAGTGCTACTAGTTTTTCTCCAGCCAGGAGTCTACATTTCTGAATCTAAATTGTTTTAACTAATAGTGTGCTACAGAAAACAGGCTACATTTCAATATATAAATCATTTATGCTAATTGTGTGGTCTAGCCAACAGGCCACATTTCACATTTCAGCATGGGACAGGGCCTGGGCCAGAGAATGGAACAGCATTAGTAGCTTAAACATTAATCAGTCATAGGTGGATGAGTGACAGGTGTAGGTGTAGTGCAGAGGCGTAGCTAGGGTTTCGGTTTGGAGGGGCGAAACTTCTGAGTGGGCCCCTAACCAGAGAACCTCAGCAAATGACCGCGCTGTTGCCAAAAATAATCTATATACCGTATTTTTCGGACTATAAGGCGCACCGGACTATAAGACGCACCCAGGTTTTAGAGGTGGAAAATAGGGAAAAATATATTTGAAGCAAAAAATGTGGTAAAATATTTAATAACATACTATTATATATAGTGTTATTATATATAATAGTATGTTATTATGTTGGAAGCTACGGGTAGGAGATGGTGCTGCGGGACCAGTGTGGTGTCTGTAAACTACTATGTGAAGACGCTGGAGGGTGAGTATAAGGCCGGGGTCACACATGCGAGAAACTTGCACGATTTCGTGTGAGTCTCTCGCATGAACACCCGGCACTGCCGCCGGCACTCAGACTGGATCGTGCGGCTGCATAGAAATACATGCTGCATAGAAATAGAGACAGATGATAGAGACAGAGTTGATAGAGATAGATGATAGAGACAGATGATAGAGACAGAGATGATAGAGACAGATGATAGAGACAGAGATGATAGAGATGATAGAGACAGATGATAGAGACAGAGATGATAGAGACAGAGATGATAGAGACAGAGATGATAGAGACAGATGATAGAGACAGAGATGATAGAGACAGATGATAGAGACAGAGATGATAGAGACAGAGATGATAGAGACAGAGATGATAGAGACAGAGATGATAGAAACAGAGATGATAGAGACAGATATGATAGAGACAGGTGATAGAGACAGAGATGATAGAGACAGCTGATAGAGACAGAGATGATAGAGACAGATGATAGAGACAGAGATGATAGAGACAGATGATAGAGACAGATGATAGAGACAGAGATGATAGAGACAGAGATGATAGAGACAGAGATGATAGAGACAGATGATAGAGACAGAGATGATAGAGACAGAGATGATAGAGACAGAGATGATAGAGACAGATGATAGAGACAGAGATGATAGAGACAGAGATGATAGAGACAGAGATGATAGAGACAGATGATAGAGACAGATGATAGAGACAGAGATGATAGAGACAGATGATAGAGACAGATGATAGAGACAGAGATGATAGAGACAGATGATAGAGACAGAGATGATAGAGACAGAGTTGATAGAAATGTGACACGTATGCGTTTCATGTGCGCATGATGCGCTGCACAAAAAAACGCAAGTGTGAAAGTAGCCTAACCTTTTAATTAATTCTCTGTTGTACAGTGTGTCTGAAGGACCTGTGATGACATCATGAAGAGGCAGGGCTTTGGTCATGTGATGCTCCAGCCCACCCTCTTCATGATCTCATCACAGATCCTTCACAGGAGCATTCAGCCCCCCATCAGCACAGCCCCAGGCTGTCAGGTAAGCCAGCTGCTCCTGCTGCCTCCTCCTTCAGACACCGATCTGCCCAGCTGCTGCAGGAATCAGGCGCTGGGGAAACTGTGTGGCTCTGTGATCTGCTGCCCCCGCTCACTGCTCAGCTGATAGTGTAAGGTTCTTTGTCTCTGTTGACATGTTCCTTGAAACTCAGTTTTCCTTCGGCCATTTTGCTTTCTGTCTTTCTGCAGCTCTTGCCCTCAGTTAATATGGAGTTCCAGTTTTCATGTTCCCGCCCTGATTCTTCCCTCTTGCCTCTTAAGCAGCCTCAGCTGAACAATCAGTGCTCCTGAATCAAGCCTCAGTCAGTCTGTGACCTGACTCCTGGAAACCTTGAACTTGTACTCCAGCTATTCCCTACTGAGGAACCTTTGAACACTTTTGGACTCTGGAAACCTGCTGTTTGGTGAATCCATGTTTGCAGAGGAATTACGGTACAGAGAAGAGATCCTGAACCTGCTTTGGAGATTTATTGTAGTGCTTGAAATTACTCTGGCCTGCTGTGTCTCCTGACTCTGTTCCTGCAAACTGTGTGAACTTTTCAGCATGCTTGTATGAAGTAATACAAGTCATTTCATTTCAACCTATGTCTCCTGTGTTTTCCTCGCACCCAAGCACAAGACGCTATAGGAACTGTACACTATACATGACAAGATTCAGGAGCCAATGTTTAGTGTCTGCTGGGTCTGGGAAAGCCGTGTCTGCTGTGACTGTGGATATCAGATGTCCGTTTAAATACCTTATGTGATGACAGTGGTTGTGACTTCTCACAACCATTCCAGGTGAGCGCATTCCCTTAAAATTTTACTCTGCAGTGTTACCACAGGTAAACACTATTGTTTTTTTTTTTTTTCCTTTCCTATTCTCCTTCCAGCACTTCTGCCTTAAAAGATCTGGAAGATGGAGGCCCGCATAAAGGAACTTTGCGGAGTGACTGATACAATCCTTTCAGATGTACAGACTTTAAAAACCCGTTTTGCAAGCCTACAGGACCTCACTAATCATAATTTGCAAGTGTTTGGACAGACTACCCAGGAATTGCGAGCCAGGATTGAGGCTCTAGAGGAACGAGCCCAGGCTCCTGCCATAACCCCGAGTTCTGGGATCCCCAAATTACCTCCTTTTCGTTTTGGCGGTGAACGTGAGAAATTCAGGGGATTTATTAATCAATGCAATTTATTTTTCTCTGCACATGCTTCACAATTTCCCACTGAACGATCCAAAGTGCTTACTATAATCATGTTGCTTACCAATAAGGCTTTGATGTGGGCAAACCCTCTGATTGAGACTGAGGATGATTGTTTGAATCACCTTGATGATTTTATTTCAGCCATGGGGCAGGTGTTTGATGACCCCAATCGAGGTGCAACAGCTGAAGCAGCCATGTTAACTTTGCGCCAAGGTAAGCGTTCAGTAGCCGAATATGCCCTGGATTTCAGGAGATGGGCTTTTGATACCACTTGGGACACTTCCGCTAAGAAATCTATTTTTCGGAAAGGGTTGTCTCCACTGATTAAGGATGAACTTGCTCGTGCCGACCCTCCCACTACGTTAGGTGACTTTATTAACTATTGTATTCGTATTGATGCTCGTCTGACTGAACGCAGACAAGAGAGATGGTTCGAAAATAATCGCACTAACCTTTTACTACCTCCCTCCTCAGCTAAGGAACCTTTGAGTAGGATCACAAGGGAACCAGAACCTGAACCCATGCAGGTGGACTCTTTACAAAGACGGGTTAGTGATGCACGCAAAGAACATCGTATAAAGGAAAATCTATGTTTCTACTGTGGTAAGTCAGGGCACTTCATTATAAACTGCCCCAGCCGTTCTCGTAAGACTACTGCAGCAATTATTCACTGTGAGTGTTGCGAGAGGAGCTCTGTCATGTCCGAGCCTCAGGCTCCAGAGAGATCTGCTGCAAGAGATCTTGATTTCTCGGACTTAAACTCTGTTAGTTCTGGGGACGATGACGGTATAAACGCTGCAATTTTTCAAGTTTCCTCAGCGATGTCCCAGCTGAGTTGTAAAAGAAACAATTCTCATTGCTTCCTTTCAATCAAACTCTGGGTTAACTCAGTCTGGGTGTCTAGCTCTGCTATGATCGACTCAAGAGCAAGTGGAAATTTTATGGATATCTCCTTTGCTCTGAAACAGGGATACGTTCAGTGAAGAAGGCTACTCCAGTACAGATGGAGACTGTGGATGGCTCTCTACTGACTTCTGGACCAGTGGATCAAGAAACAGAGCCTTTGAGGGTCCTTATGGGTAAAGATCATCAGGAGAATATGTCTTTTATGCTTATCTCTTCTCCCCACTTTCCCATTATTCTAGGGCTACCATGGCTGCAGGCGCAGAATCCTACGATTAACTGGGAGACCAAGGAATTACACTTTCCGGAGAAACAGATGAGTCAAGGAGTTTCAGCTTGCTCTGTTTCCTAAAGGAACCATGTCAGTCCCTGAACTACCAGCTGTATACCAGGACTATGTGGATTTATGTGACAAGAAGAACGCTGATCAGCTTCCTCCTCACCGTCCATATGATTGTCCAATTGAATTATTGCCTGGAGCCGAGATACCTTTTGGTAAGATCTACCCCCTAGCGGGGCCCGAGCTAAAAGCTTTGAAGGATTATATAGACGAAAATTTAGCCGAGGGCTTCATACGCCCCTCTTCATCTCCCACAGGTGCACCCATCTTCTTTGTGAAGAAGAAAGATGGATCTCTGACACCCTGCATAGACTATAGGGAACTCAATAAGGTTACTATTAGAAACCGTTATCCATTGCCTTTAATCCCTGAGTTGTTGGAGAGAGTGCGGCATGCCAAAATTTTCTCTAAACTGGATCTCCGTGGGGCCTATAACTTGGTCCGTATTAGACCTGGGGATGAATGGAAGACTGCTTTCAGGTCACGCTATGGACACTTTGAATATTTAGTTATGCCTTTTGGTCTGAGTACCGCCCCAGCCACTTTCCAACACTTCGTGAATGATATCTTCAGGGATCTCCTAGATACATTTGTGGTGATTTATCTGGATGATATTCTAATTTTTTCTAACTCCACAGAGGAACATCATGGACATGTGAGAATGGTCTTAGAACGCCTAAGACAAAACCATCTCTACATCAAACTTGAAAAGTGTGAATTCCATAGGACCGAAATTCAATTTCTGGGGTATGTACTATCTACGCAAGGGATTAGTATGGATGGAAGCAAGACCCAAGCCATCAAGGATTGGCCAATTCCTAGAAATGTGAAGGAGGTGCAGCGCTTCATCGGGTTTGCCAACTTCTATAGACGTTTCATTAAAAATTTTTCTGAGGTAGTGTCACCTATCACCCAACTTACCCCGAAACAGTCTCAAGCTCAGGAAGCATTTTCCTGTTTAAAGGATAAATTTACCACCGCACCTATCTTAGTACATCCCAACCCCGAGCTTGCCTTCATAATAGAGGTGGATGCTTCAGACTGTGCCGTTGGAGCTATACTCTCTCAGAGAACAGGTGAGAAGAATGTCTTGCATCCCTGTGCCTTCTTTTCCCAGCAGTTGTCTTCGGCTGAGAGGAACTACGATGTGGGCAATAGAGAATTGTTGGCCATTATTGCCGCCTTCAAGGAATGGAGACACCTTCTTCAGGGAGCTGCACAGCAAATAGTCGTCCTGACAGACCATCGTAACCTTGAATTTATCAGGTCGGCTAAGTGCCTGACTCCTCGCCAGGCTCGCTGGAATCTTTTCCTAAACCAATTTAATTTTGTCATTTCTTATAGACCAGGATCGCGCAATGGAAAGGCTGATGCACTCTCTAGGATTCATTCAGCAGAGACACGTCCACTTACTCCTCCTAAGACTATTCTTCCTGACTCTAGATTCCTGGGAGTGATTCATAATCAAGACCTACTTAAGGACATCAAGGAAGCATACCATGCGGATTCTTTGTTGGCTCAACCCCCAAGGGACGTAAGTCTTGTCTTTAAGAATGGTGTGTGGATTCAGGGACAACGTCTGTATATACCTGAAACAGTCAGATTGAGAGTATTGCAATTCATCCACGATTCCAAGATAGCTGGGCATAGGGTAATTCTAAAGACACAAGAATTTCTTTCTCGTTTCTTTTGGTGGCCCACTTACAGGAAAGATGTTTTAAACTATGTCACTTCATGTGAAGTCTGTGCAAGATGCAAAACACCTCGCTCCTCACCAACTGGTCTGTTGCAACCTCTTCCCACCCCGTCCCGCCCGTGGGATCCATTTCTATGGACTTCATTGTGGAGTTACCAACCTCTCAAGGGAAGAACACCATTCTAGTGGTGGTTGACCGTCTAACAAAGGCAGCTCATTTTATCCCTTGTGTCGGCTTACCCACTGCAAAACAGACATCAGACTTGATGATTAAGAATGTGTTTCGCTTACATGGAGTACCGGATGAGGTCATTTCGGATCGAGGGGTGCAATTCACTTCAAGGTTTTGGCAAAATTTCTGTGCAGCATTGGACATTAAAGTAAACCTTTCTTCTGCTTTTCATCCTCAGACTAATGGACAGACAGAACGAACCAATCAGACCCTGGAGCAGTATCTCCGCTGCTTTATCTGCCACCTACAAGATAATTGGGTGGATCTACTTCCACTGGCTGAGTTCTCTTATAACAACTCTCAGAGCGCCTCCACTAAGCAGTCTCCTTTTTACTCCAATCTAGGTTATCATCCTAACATTCTTCCTCGATTTCCCATAGATACGCCCTTGCCGGCAGTGGCTGAAAGAATCACTTCTTTACAAAAGAATATGGATCTTCTAAAGGAAAATCTAGAATTGGCTCAGGAAAGGTACAAGAAAGCAGCAGAAAAATTTCGTAAACCTGCACCAGCTTTCAAGGTAGGAGATTTGGTCTGGCTGTCAACCAGAAATCTTAAATTAAAGATTCCATCGTCTAAATTGGGACATAAGTACATTGGACCTTATAAGATCAGTAAGATTATAAGTGCTGTTGCTTGTCGTCTTCAACTGCCCAGAACTATGAGAATCCACCCTGTCTTTCATGTATCCCTACTAAAGGCTGCAACACCCAATACGTTTCCTGGACGTTCTTCTCCTTGCCCTGACCCAGTGCTGGTCGATGGTCAGGAAGAATTTATGGTGGAAAGGATTCTAGATTCCAGGTTGTACAGAAATCAGTTGCAATATTTGATTAAATGGCAGGGCTACCCAGTGGAGGACAACTCATGGGAACCAGTCAACAATGTAAATGCTCCTCGCCTGCTCCGCCAGTTTCATCAGAGGTACCCTGACAAGCCTGGTCTGAGGTCATCCGGAGGTTGTCCCTAAGGGGGGAGTAATGTAAGGTTCTTTGTCTCTGTTGACATGTTCCTTGAAACTCAGTTTTCCGTCGGCCATTTTGCTTTCTGTCTTTCTGCAGCTCTTGCCCTCAGTTAATATGGAGTTCCAGTTTTCATGTTCCCGCCCTGATTCTTCCCTCTTGCCTCTTAAGCAGCCTCAGCTGAACAATCAGTGCTCCTGAATCAAGCCTCAGTCAGTCTGTGACCTGACTCCTGGAAACCTTGAACTTGTACTCCAGCTATTCCCTACTGAGGAACCTTTGAACACTTTTGGACTCTGGAAACCTGCTGTTTGGTGAATCCATGTTTGCAGAGGAATTACGGTACAGAGAAGAGATCCTGAACCTGCTTTGGAGATTTATTGTAGTGCTTGAAATTACTCTGGCCTGCTGTGTCTCCTGACTCTGTTCCTGCAAACTGTGTGAACTTTTCAGCATGCTTGTATGAATTAATACAAGTCATTTCATTTCAACCTATGTCTCCTGTGTTTTCCTCGCACCCAAGCACAAGACGCTATAGGAACTGTACACTATACATGACAGATAGGTGGGCGGGGAAGCGGCTGATTAATATTCACTGCACTTAAATAGGGACCAGGGGTTTCCCCAGCGCTTGTTTCCTGCAGCAGAGGGGATATTTTCTTGCCTCCTGCTGATCCCACTCCACCGCTGCCCCCTGCCCCCTCCCCACATGTTACATTCCGACCATAAGACGCACCCACACTTTCCTCCCAAATTTGGAGGAAAAAAAGTGCGTCTTATGGTCCAAAAAATACGGTATAAAAAGACCAATATTGATATCACCGCCATATGGTCAGTGGTAAATAATACCAGTCCTATAGAACATATAATAGATTACAGCAGATTTACAGATAATGACTTACCACTGACGTTCTTTCTGATGGAATTGTTCACTTTTCATGTCTTTTCCATCTGGCCCCAGACCGACATACCGACTCCTCCAGCCAGGACTCGACTGCAGAGAATACAACAAAGACACGTTTCACTTCTCATATTTCCAGCACTGTCACGGTCACCAATTGGACTATTCTCAACCTGTACAAACTCCTCATCCTGCTGATACCCCAATACTGAGCCGCTGCTGTCATATGTGTCCCTATTACTGCACCTATTGTGTGGTACTGTGTGACCTCTAAATTCTAAAGCACCCCTCTATAATATAGTAATGCCAGCTGCAAGTGCCCTAGAAAACAGTGCCCGCATTTTGTCCCCTAGAATTCAATATTGCCCTGTTTGCCCCTTTGACAGTCACAGTAACCAGAGTTCTCCTATAACAATAAGTGCCCACTTTACACTTAATAATGTCCCGAGTCTCCCCCCTGTACAGCTCCCCTATACACAGTGTGATGCCCCCTCACTGGATATATACTGACCCCTTAATATCCCCAAACTATTTAATGGCTCCATCACTGTATGATGGCCTCGCCACTATAATCCCCACACTGTATGATGGCCCCTAGATAGCCTCCATATAGCATAATACACCAGATAGTCCTCAATATAGTATAATGCACCCCTATAGGAAGCCTCTGTATTATAATGTACCCCCATAGACAGCCTTTGTATTGTAATGCACCCCCATAGGCAGCCTCTGTATTATAATGCACCCCCATAGGCAGCCTCTATATTGTAATGCACTCCCCATAGCAGCCTCTGTATTATAATGCACTCCCATAGACAGCCTCTGTATTATAATGCACTCCCCATAGGCAGCCTCTATATTATAATGCACCCCCACAGACAGCCTCTATATTGTAATGCACCCCCATAGACAGCCTCTGTAGTATAATGCACCCCCATATGGAGCCTCTGTAATATAATGCACCCCCATAGACAGCCTCTATATTGTAATGCACTCCCCATAGGCATCCTCTGTATTATAATGCACCCCCATAGGCAGCCTCTCTATTATAATGCACTCCCATAGGCAGCCTCTCTATTATAATGCACTCCCCCATAGGCAGCCTTCGTATTATAATGCATTCCCCAAAGGCAGCCTTATTTATAATGCACCCCATAGGCAGTCTTATTTATGAAGCACCCCATAGGCAGTCTTATTTATAATGCACCCCCATATGGAGCCTTATTTATAATACACCCCCCATAGGCAGCCTTATTTATAATGCACCCCATAGGCAGCCTCTGTATGATAATGCAGCCCCATAGGGAGCCTTATTTATATGCACCCCATAGGCAGCCTTATTTATAATGCACCCCATAGGCAGTCTCTGTATGATAATGCACCCCATAGGCAGCCTTATTTATAATGCACCCCATAGGCAGCCTTATTTATAATGCACCCCCCATAGGGAGTCTTATTTATAATGCACCCCATAGGCAGTCTTATTTATAATGCACCCCCATATGGAGCCTTATTTATAATGCACCCCCCATAGGCAGTCTTATTTATAATGCACCCCATAGGCAGCCTCTGTATGATAATGCAGCCCCACAGGCAGTCTTATTTGTAATGCACCCCCATATGGAGCCTCTGCTCTGTAATATAATGCACCCCCATATGGAGCCTCTGCTCTGTAATATAATGCACCCCCATATGGAGCCTCTGTAATATAATACACCCCCATATGGAGCCTCTGCTCTGTAATATAATGCACCACCCCCATTACAAAAATAATAAATATTCATGACTTTAATGAGCGGTACCACGTAACCGCTGAAGGAAGAATAGCTGCCGGAGACCGCGGGAGAAGCAGGGGGCTGCAGAGACGCGCTAGGAGGAGGTGAGTATAGGCTATAGTCACCTGTCCCCGGTCCACCACTGCGCAGTGGACCGGGGACAGGTGAGTATCACAGGTGCCGGGGCCCTGAGCCAGTGGTGACACCGGCACCTGTCCCCATAGTGCGCCGGCGTCCCCGCCTGTTTAGGACACCGGCACCTGGCTCCCAGCGACAAGAGGTGAGTATGTCTTTTTTTTTTTATTTGCAGCAGCAGCATACGGGGCATAAAATCTATGGAGAATTTTATGGGGGAATAAAATAAATGGAGCATCTTATGGGGGCATAATCTATGGAGCATCTTATGGGGGCATAAGCTATGGAGCATCTTATGGGGGGCATAAAATAAATGGAACATCTTATGGGGGCATAAAATAAATGGAGCATCTTATGGGGGCATAAGCTATGGAGCATCTTATGGGGGCATAAGCTATGGAGAATCTTATGGGAGCATAAAATCTACGGAGCATCTTATGGGCATAAAATCTACGGAGCATCTTATGGGGCATAAAATCTATGGAGCATCTTATGGGGGCATAAAATTTATAGAGCATCTTATGGGGTATAAAATATATGGAGCATCTTATGGGGAAAAATCTATGGAGCATCTTATGGGGGCATAATCTATGGAGCATCTTATAGGGGCATAATCTATGGGGCATCTTATGGGGCTTAAAATATATGGAGCATCTTATAGGGGCATAATCTATGGAGAATCTTATGGGGGCATAAAATATATGGAGCATCTTATGGGGGCATAAAATATATGGAGCATCTTATGGGGGCATAAAATCTATAGAGCATCTTATGGGGGCATAAAATATATGGAGCATCTTATGGGGGCATAAAATATATGGAGCATCTAATGGGGCATAAAATATATGGAGCATCTTATGGGGCATAAAATATATGGAGCATCTTATGGGGCATAAAATATATGGAGCATCTTATGGGGCATAAAATATATGGAGCATCTTATGGGGCATAATCTATGGAGCATCTTATGGGGGCATAATCTATGGAGCATTTTATGGGGCCATAACCTTTATGGAGCAGCATATGGGGCATATTATTCTATGGAGCATCTTATGGGGCCATTATTAACCTTTGTGCAGAATTATATGGGGCTTATTTTGTATGGAGCATCTTATGGGGGCACCATGAACTGTATGGAGCATTATACGGGGCTCCTGATTCAATATGGATATTCAAACATTTAACTTACTGATGTCTCAATTAATTTTACTTTTATTGGTATCTCTTTTTATTTTTGAAAATTTAGCAGCTGCTGCATTTGCCACCCTAGGCTTATAAGCGAGTCAATACGTTTTCCCAGTTTTTTGTGGCAAAATTAGGGGGGTCGGCTTATACTCGGGTCGGCTTATACACGAGTATATACCGTAAGCTGTACATCGCAGCTGACAACTTATTTGAATGGCTACAGAGAGAGGGGGAGGTCCGGAGGGAGAGAATTGTTAGGCCCCGTTCACACATTGCGGTTTTAGATGCGTTTCCGCTGCGTTTTTTAACGCTGCGGAAATGCATCCAACCCGCAGCACAGTGCACAGCCAATGAATCCCTATGGGAACCGCAGGTCTGCTGTGCACATGCTGCGGAAAAAAACGCGCGGTTTAGCCGCGCTTTATTTTCCGCAGCATGTCAATTCTTTGTGCGGAACTGCAGCGGTTCGGCGCCCATTGACTTGCATTGAGTCGGGCACTTCCGCAGCAAAACCGCAGATCTAAAAAAGATCTGCGGGTTTGCTGTGGCTGAAACCGCTGCAGTTCGGGAGGAGGGAAGTGTGTGGGCGGTGCGTGGGCGTGTATAGTGTGCGGCGCTATGTGTGTGGGCGGTGCGTGGGCGTGTATAGTGTGCGGCGCTATGTGTGTGGGCGGTGCGTGGGCGTGTATAGTGTGCGGCGCTATGTGTGTGGGCGGTGCGTGGGCGTGTATAGTGTGCGGCGCTGTGTGTGTGGGCGGTGATTGTGTGCCGGTGTCTGCGTGATCGGTGTGCGGGTCTGTGTATGTGCGGCGGTGTGCGGGGCTGTGTGCGTGTCTCCGTGTATGCAGGCATCGTCGGATGGGACTACAAGTCCCATCCGGCTATGCCTGCTACAGTGACAGTGACTGACACATTAGCCAATGATGGGACAGTAGTAGTCCCATCATCCGGCTAATGTGCACTGCTGAATGTAAAAAAAAAAAAAATTACATGACATACACAACATATAACATACACATGACATACAGAACATATAACATACACATGACATACAGAACATATAACATACACATGACATACAACAAATAACATTGAGCACATACTCACCTCTTCCCCGATGCCATCCATCTGTGTATCGCTCTGCCGCCGGGAGAGAATGACGTCACTACAGTTCATTCTCTCACGGCAATGCTGGGTGAGAAAATTCCCACGCAGCATTGCCATAAAGTGAGAGAATGAACTCAGTGATGCACTGCAGGAGCCATTGTCTCCTGTCAGTGCATCACTGGGAGGCCCTACAGAACAGTGGCATCACCTGATGTCACCGTTCTATAGGGGAGACCGTCGTGGGACCCTCGTTATTAATTGGACTGCGTCGGACAGGGAGTATACGGTTGTTTTATTTTTTTACGTTTTTTTACAGGAGATCGAGGGCGTCGCTTGGATCTGAGTGTGTAATAAAGATATGAAAACCGTGTTGTGTTTTATTTCATTAAAATAATTTATTCTTATGCGTGTGTTGTTTTTTTTTAACCCTTTATTAATATAAGATTAATAATGGATAGGCGTCTTATTGACGCCTCTCTATTATTAACCGGGCTTAATATCACCTTACAATAGCAAGGTGATATTAACCCCTTATTACCCCATATCCCACCGCTACAGGGGAGTGGGAAGAGAGGGGCTAAGTGCCGGAATTGGCGCATCGTACAGATGCGCCAACTCTGGGGCGGCTGGGTGCTGGTATTTTTAGCCAGGGGGGGTGCCAATATCCATGGCCCCTTCCTAGGCTATGAATATCAGCCCGCAGCTGTCTGCCTAGCCTGTCTGGCTATAAATTATAGGGGGACCCCACGTCATTTTTTTTGGGGGGGGGTCCCCCTATTTTAATAGCCAGTGAAGGCTAGCTGCGGGCTGATATTCATAGCCTGGGAAGATCCATGGGTATTAACCCCTTCCCAGGCTAGAAATATTGGCCCCGGCTGTCTGCTTTCCCCCTCTGGCGCAGAAAATTGCGCGGGAGCCCACGCCATTTTTTTCCTATATATATATTTTTTTTAATTAACTATTGCGTTATTTTGTGTATGTGTACGCGTGTGTATCTTTAACTATTTATGTACCATTTATCTATTCTATTATCTATCTATCTATCTATCTATCTATCTATCTACTGGTATCTATTATCTATCTATGGCCGGCGACACACTTGCGAGTGTGATGCGAGTAAGTCGCACGACTTTCTCGCATCAACACCCGGCACGGCCGCCCACTCTCGGACCCGAATGTGCGGCTGCATAGAAATACATGCAGCCGCACACTCGGGTCCGAGAGCGGGCAGCCGTGCCGGGTGTTGATGCGAGAAAGTCGTGCGACTTACTCGCATCACACTCGCAAGTGTGACGCCGGCCTATCTCTATCTGTGTGTGTGTAATGGAGTGTGGGTTGGACAAATGTAAAAGAGGAGGTTGGGCAAGAAATGACATCACAAACCTTTTTTTTTTTTTGTTAAACAACATATCTTTATTTAGCTGTAAAAACCGCATACAAAACCGCATGATAAAAACCGCGCCAAAACCGCGCCAAAAAACGCATCAAAACCGCGTCAAAACCGCCCTGCGGTTTCTGCCAAGAGGTGCGGTTTCGGCGCGGAAAAATCCGCAGGCAAATCCGCAATGTGTGCACAGGCCCTTATAGTAGTTCAAATAAACAATTGTTTAACAATAATTTTGTACTGTATTAAGTTTGAATGGAATGTGGCCCCCCAGCTTAAATTTTTTTTTTTGTGCTGCCCCTTTACTCTGCCGAGTTTGAGACCCCTGCTGTACACCATTGTTAGTACATGGGTTGGCCACTGTTTTTGTTTAACCAAAAAACACCATCCATACACTGAGAAAAAAAAATCATTCCTTGTCCATGTTCATTTTATGCTTTATAACAAGCAAAAACTGACAAAGGCCAACTGCTGCTGTACAGTGGGCATTGCACATAAAAGTTATCGAGCATGGACAAGAACTGCCATGCTGTGACAACTAACAAAAAAACAACTTCTGCAACAAAAACTTTTCTTCTCAAGTTCTTATAATAATAGTAACCAGGGAGGGTGGGTGAGATCTTCTTCTGCAGGTGCACGCTGGCTGAATTGCCGTTGGAGCCTTTTTTCTTCTTATATCCTATAAACCACACCCCGAAATCGATAGTGCAGCCATAAGAGCCCAAAACACAACTCTCTCACAGTCCTAGGCCATTTGCTTTATCATCTCAGGGCCATATATAGACCCTGGCTACTCATACATGGCTGAGCTAGTCACAACTCGGTCAAACAAAACAGCTATTGTCCAAAGTAACCACTGATACTTTCAGTTCTTTGTACACGGCCTGTGCAGACTCTTTTTAGAGAGGGATTCTTGTCTCTACTACATCCGACAGACTGACTTCCCAGTCAGAAAAGAGACCCCGTTATGTTTCTCTCTCACCTACAGCTCACATCTTCGCTGGTCACTCACACAGCCTGTGGATTCAACTGTGTTTCATCCATCATTACCTGTATGTGCATGCGTTGAAAATAACTTTATTATATGTATTATCGCTCCACGAACTTTGACTCTATATGTCACATGTCACAAGGACTTTTGGCGCCGTTTTTTGGATTCTGAATGTACTGTATATAAGCGATGTAACAGCACTGTCTCCACATGTCTCTGTGGTAATTTCCTGAAGAAGAAGCCATAGGTTTTGAAACGTGTTGAATAAACCACCTGAGTGTATTGCAAGTATACCTGAATTCGTTTTGTCACAGCAGCGTGGATATCATCCACATATATTTAGTATAACATCCAGCAGACTGACACTCCCCCAGGAGACTGCCACACAAGGAATATATTTCCTGTTTCTTAGAAAAACCATGGAGGTGCTTATAATTAAATACTGCAGAGCTAGCATTTAACACTGCCCTTCCCAGCTATGCTACAAACCTTGACCAGTTGGCTTTTGCAGCTGGTGCTTGACATTAAGTACTACTGCTTAACTTACTTATAACCAGAAAACAAGCACAAAATAAGTATCTAAACTAAACAAAGCACTGAGCAGGGCACAAAGCCCTAATAAAGATTGTCTTTAGTGTAATTGTCTCTACTGAGGGGTTTTACGATTGTGGCTGCAAAGACCAAGACCATGAAGGTGAGGGATCTGCCGACACCAGCACAAACTTCAACTGGATGTGCTTCCTCAGAAGCACATTGAACTTAAGTATATTGCTATGCAGGTGTCTGTGCGTTGCAGTACCTGCTTCCGGCCTATCAGAGGCCAGCAGCTGACATTGGCATACAAGTGACAGGGTGCGCATGGAAGTAACATCATGCTCTCCTGTTGCTTGGACACTGAACTCAGCTGCTGGCTTCAGAAGAGGACTCCATGTGGCGGGGGAGCAGAGGGAAGGTGAGTAGAATCATTTTTTTTTTCTATGCATTAAAGAACAGGGGCAGAATGGAAGACATATACAAGGAAGTGGCCCAGGATAAGACAAAATTGTAGACCTGCACAAGGCTTGGATGAGCTACGGGACAATAGGCAAGCAGCTTGGTGGGAAGGCAACCTCTTTTGGCACAATTATTAGAAAATGTAAGAAAAAAAAGATTAATGTTAATCTTCCTAGGTCTGGGGCTCCATGCAAGATCTCACCTCATGGGGTAAGGATGATTCTGAAAAAGGTCAGGAATCAGCCCAGAACTATACGGGAGGACCTGGTTAATAACCTGAAGAGAGCTGGGACCACAGTCTCCAACATTACCATTAGTAACACACTACACCATCACAGATTAAAATCTTGAAGGCCAACAAAGTCTTCCTGCTATTGCAAGCACATGTTCAGGTCTGTTTGAAATTCACCAATGACCATTTGGATGATCCAGAGGAGGCATGGGAGAAGGTCATGTGGTCAGATGAGACAAAATAGAAAATTTTGTTATTAACTCAGCGCTCCGTGTTTGGAGGAGGAAGAAGGAGGATGGGAGTAAGAGAATGGTCAGTCATAACATACTGAACAGCCATGTTGGCTCTATCAGTTATCTTGTGCAAAGTGAGAAACTAACCGATTTTGCTTCTAAAAAGCTAATAAGATGTACTTCTGAAAGCTCTAGACAGACTGGAGACACAAGATGAAATCATAGCCATTAGCAGATATAGTGGACATAAGGTACTGCCACACTAAGCTATCCCGCTAGCGATCTCGTTAGCGTTGCATACTAATGAGATCGCTAGCGGGATTGTTTCTATATCGCTAAATGCTACCACATTTAGCGATATAGTTAACGACGCTATCGCCGTTAGCGATCTTCTTAACGACTTTAGCGGTACAAAAGTACCGCTAAATCGCTAAGAAAAGGTGCCACACAGCGATTAGATACTTACCCAGCGGGAGCGCCAGCGATGAAATAGGGTCCGGAACGATTCCAGCGACGAGCGAGATCACAGCAGGAAGCTCGTCGCTGGAAGCTGCCGCACTGAACAATATCGCTAACGGGATCGCTAAATAGTGACGTTTTTTAGCGATCCCGTTAGCGATATTGTTTAGTGTGGCATACCCTATACACACAGGCTAATTGGATCAGCTGCAGGGCAATGAGATAATAGAAAAATGGTAACACATGGTAATAAGTGTATTTGTTGTAGTGATATTGGAGAACAGACATATACAGTTGTCAATATGTACAGATTTATGTGACCAGCCTAAAAGCTGTGATCAGATTAATGGCAGAGCTTAGAGGAAGATGGAGATTTACGAGTTCTAATGGAGTTTGGCGAAAAGAGCCTTAAAGTCATTACACTTAACCATTGTATGTTTTGTCCTTGAATATGTGTTTTTCTCCACAGTATGATGTTATGTACATGCTCTTTTGCTGCAATGTGCTTTCTTTGTCTCTTTGTCTGTATTATGTATAAAAAGCCCCTGTTACTGTTGTTTGGGGCCATAACATCGCCATTCTGCTGCCAGGCCACACCATGGCCATACCATGGCGAGACCATTGCCAGATGTCTCAGCATTACTTTGTCTGGACCCTTGTTCGGGCCTGCATGCTTTGTCTCACTGACTTTCCATGAAACTGTTCTGCTGCGATTCTCTGAATATACTTCAGTCTCAGCGTGATAAGAGGATTGTCTACATATTTTTCCCGGCTCTTCCAGCTCTCAGTAAGGACTTTTTTAGAATGGGTACAACCCCAAGAACACCATCCTAACTGTGAAGGATGGTGGAGTAAACATCACACTTTGGGGGTGCTTTTCTGCAAAGGGGAAAGGACGACTGCACCTTATTGTAGAGAGGATCAATGGTGTCATGTATTGCGAGATTTTGGCTAACAACCTCCTTCCCTCAGTAAGGGCATTGAAGATAGGTTGTTTCTGGGTCTTCCAGCATGACAATGACCCGAAATACACAGCCAGGGCAACTAAGAAGTGGCTCCGTAAGAAGCATTTCAAGGTCCTTCAGTGGCTTAGCCAATCTGCAGAGCTGAACCTAATGCAAAATCTTTGGAGGGAGCTGAAACTCAATGTTGCTCAGTGACAGCCCCAAAACCTGAAGGATCTGGAGAAGATCTGTATGGAGGAGTGGGCCAAATGCATTCTGCAGTGTGTGCAAACTTGGTAAAGAACTACAGCAAACTTCTGACCTTGGCAATTGCAAACAAAGGTTTCTGAACCAAATATTAAGTTCTATTGTATTAAATACTTATTTCATGCAATAAAATGCAAATGGATAACACAAAACACCTAAATATAAACAATCGTGCACAACTCAAAACATCACATTAAACAACAACTGAAATGAATAGAGTATATGTGCCATTTAAAAAACTATCCTTTATTAAATAGAATAAATTAAAATATAATATTCATTTAAATATTCTCAAAGGCTGCAAAGAATAGAGTATATGTGTCATTTAAAAAGTACCCTTTATTAAATAGAATTAAAATAAAATTTTCATTTAAATATTCTCAAAGGCTGCAATGCCAGTTATAATGAAAGGAAGGACTATAGACAACATGATGTTACCAAAAGAGGCTATATTGTTCCAGATAAATGCTGAGTGGAACCGTGCCACTAACAGTTAAAGTTAAAGGTGCTGCTCTAAGGCGTAATGTAGATGCTCCCGCCACCCTAATGCACATTTCGTGGTGTCACTTTATCTGGAACATTATAACCTCTTTTGGTAACATCATGTTGTACATTTTTAGTCCTCCCTTTCATTACAAAAGGCATTGCAGCCTTTGAGAATATTTAAATGAAAATTGTATTTTAATTCTATTTAACCCCTTCATGACCTTGCCATTTTTTGCAATTCTGACCAGTGTCCCTTTATGAGGTAATAAACTCAGGAACGCTTCAACGGATCCTAGCGATTCTGAGACTGTTTTTTCGTGACATATTGGGCTTCATGATAGTGGTAAATTTAGGTCGATAATTTTTGCGTTTATTTGTGAAAAAAATGGAAATTTGGGGAAAATTTTGAAAATTTTGTAATTTTCAAATTTTTAATTTTTATTCTGTTAAACCAGAGAGTTATGTGACACAAAATAGTTAATAAATAACATTTCCCACATGTCTACTTTACATCAGCACAATTTTGGAAACAACATTATTTTTGTTACGAAGTTATAAGGGTTAAAAGTTGACCAGCGATTTCTCATTTTTACAGCAAAATTTACAAAACCATTTTTTTAGGGACCACCTCACATTTGAAGTCACTTTGAGGGGTCTATATGGCACCCCTCAAAACTACATTCAAGAAGATTATTAACCCTTCAGGTGCTTCACAGGAACTAAAGCAACGTGGAAGGAAAAAATGGACATTTTAATTTTTCCAACAAAAATTTTCTTTTAGCATCAATTTTTTCATTTTTACATGGGCAACAGGATAAAATGGATCCTAAAATTTGTTGGGCAATTTCTCCTGAGTACACAGATACCTCATATGTGGTCATAAACCACTGTATGGGCGCACGGCAGGGCTCAGAAGGGAAGGAGCGCCATTTGACTTTTTGAATGGAAAATATGCTGGAATAGTTAGCGGTTGCCATGTTGCATTTGGAGAGTCCCTGTGTGCCTAAACATTGGAGCTCCCCCACAAGTGACACCATTTTGGAAACTAGACCCCTAAGGAACTTATCTAGATGCATAGTGATCACTTTGAACCCCAGGTGCTTCACAAATTGATCTGTAAAAAAAGAAAGTACTTTTTTTTCACAAAAATTTTCTTTTAGCCTCAGTTTTTACATTTTCACATGGGCAACAGTATAAATTTTATCCTAAAATTTGTTGGGCAATTTCTCCTGAGTACACAGATACCTCATATGTGGTCATAAAGCACTGTTTGGGCGCACGGCAGGGCTCAGAAAGGAAGGAGCGCCATTTGACTTTTTGAATGGAAAATATGCTGGAATATTTAGCGGTTGCCATGTTGCATTTAGAGAGTCCCTGTGTGCCTAAACATTGGAGCTCCCCCACAAGTGACACCATTTTGGAAACTAGACCCCTAAGGAACTTATCTAGATGCATAGTGATCACTTTGAACCCCAGGTGCTTCACAAATTGATCTGTAAAAAAAAGAAAGTTCTTTTTTTTCACAAAAATTTTCTTTTAGCCTCAGTTTTTACATTTTCACATGGGCAACAGTATACATTTTATCCTAAAATTTGTTGGGCAATTTCTCCTGAGTACACAGATACCTCATATGTGGTCATAAAGCACTGTTTGGGCGCACGGCAGGGCTCAGAAGGGAAGGAGCGCCATTTGACTTTTTGAATGGAAAATATGCTCGAATATTTAGCGGTTGCCATGTCGCATTTGGAGAGTCCCTGTGTGCCTAAACATTGGAGCTCCCCCACAAGTGACCCCATTTTGGAAACTACACCCCCTAAGGAACTTATCTAGATGCATAGTGAGCACTTTGAACCCCAGGTGCTTCACAAATTGATCCGTAAAAAAAAGAAAGTACTTTTTTTCACAAAAATTTTCTTTTAGCCTCAGTTTTTACATTTTCACATGGGCAACAGTATAAATTTTATCCTAAAATTTGTTGGGCAATTTCTTCTGAGTACACAGATACCTCATATGTGGTCATAAAGCACTGTTTGGGCGCACGGCAGGGCTCAGAAGGGAAGGAGCGCCATTTGACTTTTTGAATGGAAAATATGCTGGAATATTTAGCGGTTGCCATGTCGCATTTGGAGAGTCCCTGTGTGCCTAAACATTGGAGCTCCCCCACAAGTGACCCCATTTTGGAAACTAGACCCACTAAGGAACTTATCTAGATGCATAGTGAGTAGTGTTGAGCGATACGATACCGCAAGTATCGGGTATCGGCCGATATTAGCTCTATCGGCCTTTCGATACTTAGTTTCGATATTTTCCATATATCGTATACCGGAATCGGAAGTTCCCATAATTCTTTGAGAGGCAATGTGATTTTAGTCAGCCTATGAGGAATCCTAAGAAGTGTGGGCACATCCTGTACTGCTGCGGTCATGTTAACTAATGGCATGGCTGTGATTGGATGCTGAAATGATGTCAGAATGCACTGTTATGTTTCGGTAGCTGAGGAGTGCAGGTAAAAAAGGCAATACACCAGAGCAGTTGGAATCTATGAGATTGCAGTACCCTGACTAACCACCACAACTAGAGGCAGCCGTGGAGCGTTCCTACATTGGTCCTAGACGCCTCGTCACAGCCTGAGAAACTAACTACACCTAAAGATAGAAATAGGAAAGCTATCTGCCCGGAGCAGAACCCCAAAGACAACAGAAAGCCCCCAAACATGTAATGGCGGTTAGACAAGATGAAATACTGACACAGAAAGAAAATAGTATGAGCAAACGCTGGGGCCCAAACTATCTAAATAGAAAAGGATAGGAAGGGTACTTACTGCAATCCCAGAAAACCCTGAAAGGCACCAACTCTACTAATTTCAAAAACACCTGAGATCACACGACCTCTTCCACCTAAATTAGTTCTCTGGTGTAACAAAATCAAAACAGCAGCCACTGAAAAAACTGGAAAAAGCAAAAGTACAAACATCAGTGGCTGAACAAAACTGAGAGGGCAGAAGCCCCCGGAGGGGACCCTGAAGGCCCCCACAGAAGTGCAGGACAAAATGCAAAAATATAGCACAAACACAAAAGAAGAAAATGTCTTATCTGTTAGCAGGAGATGCAGACACGACACAGCAGGCTACAAGGGAAACAGGAATAAAGGATCCAGACCAGAAGAATTGATCACCGGCAACCCTGATGGGAAGGTGACTCCCTTATATAAGACCAATCAGTAACACCTGATTCCCAGTCCTCACAATCTTCACTGGACAGACTAGCACCGCTTGTAACCACCAGAGGGAGCCTCTGCTCAGAACTCATCTCAAACCCATTCACAACAGTACCCCCCCCTTGAGGAGGGGTCACCGAACCCTCATTTGAGCAACCAGGTCGGTCAGGATGAGTTCTATGATACGCAAGGATAAGTCTCCTAGCATGGATGTCCGAAGCAAACACCCAAGAATTGTCTTCCTGACCATAACCTCTCCATTTAACCAAATACTGGAGTTTCCGTCTAGAAAAAACGAGAATCTAATATTTTCTCAACCACATACTCCAGATTGCCCTCAACCAAAACAGGGTCAGGAGGCACAGCAGCAGGAACCACTGGCTCAACAAACCTCTTCAACAAGGACTTGTGGAACACGTTATGGATCTTAAATGTCCCTGGAAGAAGCAAACGAAAAGAAACAGGATTAACAATCTCCATGATCTTATAAGGTCCAATGAACCTAGGCTTAAATTTAGGAGATGCTACTCTCATAGGAATATTCTTTGAGGACAACCAGACCAAGTCCCCCACTTTAAACCGAGGACCATCAGTCCTATGCCGGTTAGCAAACCGCTGGGCCCTCTCCTGAGAGAGGGACAACCTCTCCACTACCTGGTCCCAAATCTGTTGCATACGCTCCAACAACAGAGTCAACACCTGGACAGACAGAAACCTCCGTCTGTCCTGAAGAAAATCGAGGGTGAAACCCAGAATTACAAAAAAATGGAGACATCAAAGTGGCAGAGCTAGCCCTATTATTAAGAGCAAACTCAGCCAAAGGCAAAAAAGAGACCCAGTCATCCTGATCAGCAGACACAAAGCATCTTAGATAAGTCTCCAATGTCTGGTTTGTTCTCTCAGTTTGACCATTGGTCTGAGGATGAAATGCCGAGGAGAAAGACAATTGAACACCCAGTTTAGAACAAAAAGTCCTCCAAAATCTGGAAACAAACTGGACTCCTCTGTCAGACACAATGTTCTCAGGAATGCCGTGTAAACGAACCACGTGCTGAAGGAACAACGGCACCAATTCAGAGGAGGAAGGCAACTTAGGTAATGGCACAAGATGTATCATTTTGGAAAACCTATCACAAATTACCCAGATGGTGGTCATTCTCTGAGAAACAGGAAGGTTGGAAATGAAATCCATAGAGATATGGGTCCATGGTCTCTTGGGCACAGGCAATGGCATCAACAAACCACTAGAGCGAGAGCAAGGCTTGGAGCGAGAGCAAGTCCGCAGGACTGCACAAATTCCCTGACATCACGAGACAAGGTAGGCCACCAAAAGGACCGACTAACCAAGTCTCTGGTACCAAAAATTCCGGGATGCCCAGCCAATGCGGTACAATGAATCTCAGACATCACACTCTTTTTCCACTGGTCCGAGACAAACAATTTTCCAACAGGGCAGCGCTCGGGCCTATCCTCCTGACACCCCTCCAGAGCAAGTCTCAAATTGGGCGAGATGGCGGAAAGAACTACACCCTCTTTCAAAATAACAGAAGGATCAGATACTCAGGAGAGTCCGCAAGGAAACTCCTCGAGAGGGCATCCGCCTTAACATTCTTAGTGCAAGGAAGAAAGGAAACCACAAAATTAAAACGTGTGAAAAACAAGGCCCACCTGGCCTGTCTAGGATTGAGTCGCTTGGCAGATTCCAGATAGACCAGATTCTTATGGTCCGTAAGGACCACCACCTGATGTTTGGCTCCCTCCAGCCAATGTCTCCACTCTTCAAAAGCCCACTTCATGGCCAATAACTCCCGATTACCCACGTCATAATTACGTTCAGTAGGAGAAAATTTTCGAGAGAAAAAGGCACAAGGGTTACTTTTAGAGGTCTCTGGATCTTTTTGGGACAAAAGGCACCTGCCCCAATTTCAGAGGCATCAACCTCCACCTGAAATGGCAGAGAAACATCAGGCTGCCGTAGAACAGGAGCAGAAGTGAATCTCTGCTTAAGTTCCTGAAATGCAGAGACTGCCTCAGGAGGCCAATTCACCACATCAGAACCATTTCTGGTCAAATCAGTTAATGGTTTAACAATAACCGAGAAATTACCAATAAATTTACGATAAAAATTGGCAAAACCCAAAAATCTCTGAAGAGCCTTTAATGAAGTAGGTTGGACCCAATCACAGATGGCCTGAACCTTGACCGGGTCCATTTCAATAACAGATGGGGACAAAATGAATCCAGAAATGAGATCCTCTGTACGCCAAAAAGACATTTTGATCCCTTCACATACAGAGCATTCTCTCTCAAAATCTGGAATACAGTTCGAACATGTTTCACATGAGAGTCCCAGTCATTAGAAAAAATCAAGATATCATCCAAATAAACAATCAGAAATTTGTCCACAAAATCCCTGAAAATGTCATTCATGAAGGACTGGAAGACGGAAGGAGCATTAGTGAGCCCAAAGGGCATCACCAGGTACTCAAAATGCCCTTCAGGGGTATTGAATGCCGTCTTCCATTCATCCCCGTGCTTAATGCGAATAAGGTTATACGCCCCCCTGAGGTCAAGCTTGGTAAACCAAGTAGCGTTTTTCACCTGGAAAACAGGTCAGAAATCAAGGGTAACGGGTATTGATATTTCACAGTAATATTGTTCAAGAGACGATAATCAATACACGGCCTTAATGAACCATCCTTTTTGGCCACAAAGAAAAAACCGGCACCTAAGGGTGAAGAGGATGGTCTGATATGACCCTTCTCCAATGATTCCTTGATATAAGACCGCATAGCGTCATGTTCAGGTACAGACAAGTTAAAAAGGCGACCTTTAGGGAATTTACTACCCGGCACTAATTCAATAGCGCAGTCATAGCTCCTATGGGGAGGCAAGGATGCAGATTTACTTTCGCTAAACACATCAGAAAAATCAATCAAAAAGTCAGGAACATCCTGAGCCTGGGGGGAGGCAGAAAAAACAGGAGTGTTGGTATTAACACATTGGCAGCCCCAACTGGTTACAGACACAGATTTCCAATCCAAAACAGGATTATGAGACTGTAACCAAGGAAAACCCAGCACGATAATGTCATGCAGATTATACAGAACCAAAAATTTGCAGCACTCCTGGTGATCAGGTTCAACCCTCATTATCACCTGAGTAGAAAACTGGGGTTTATTCTCAGCCAAAGGGGTAGAATCGATCCCCAGTAGGGGAATAGACTTCTGTAGGGGTATCAAGGGAAATCCACAACGTTTAGCAAAATCATAATCCATCAGGTTAATAGCTGCTCCAGAATCAACGAAAGCCTGAGCAGAAAATGAGGACAGAGAGCATATCAGAGTGACAGTTAATAAAAACTTAGTCTGAACACTACCCAAGACAACTGAGCGTGCAAAACGTCTTCCCCGCTTAGGGCAGACTGAAATAGCATGAGAGGCATCACCACAGTAGAAACATAACCCATTGCGCTTTCGAAACTCATGACGCTGTGCCCCAGACACCACTCCATCACACTGCATGGGCTCAGAAGCTGGCTCACAAGGCAACACCATTCCACGCATACCTCTCCGCTCACGCAAACGTCTGTCAACTTGAATCGCTAATGACATAGAATCATTGAGACCAGAGGGGACAGGGAATCCCACCATAACATCCTTTACATTATCAGACAGACCCTTCCGGAAAAGGGCTGCCAAAGCGTCGTCATTCCATTTGGTCAGGACTGCCCACCTACGGAATCTCTGACAGTATAACTCAGCGTCATCAAGCCCCTGATTTAATGCCAACAAGGCTTTTTCAGCTTGATCAGTGACATTAGGCTCATCGTACAATAACCCCAAGGCCTGAAAAAACGCATCAACATCACTCAAAACAGGATCCCCAGGTATCAGGGAAAAAGCCCATTCCTGAGGATCGCCGCGCAGGAGAGAGATGATAATTTGAACCTGCTGCGCTGCGTTCCTGAGGACTTAGGTTTTAAGGCAAAAAACAATTTACAATTATTTTTGAAATTCTGAAACTTAGCTCGATCCCCTAAAAACAAATCTGGCATGGGAATCCTAGTTTCCACAACAGGCAACCCAGCAAGATAGATAGCAATACTCCGAACCTCAGTGGCAAGCTGATCCACACGGCCAGACAACTGTGCAAACTCCATTGAGAGAAAAGATCCTCCCCAGCACCCAGAAATACAGAGGGAAAAAAAAAAAATGCAACAAACAGAAAAATATCTCTGACAACTCTGACAACCTTTTTTCTTTCACAATATTTTTTCCCTTCTGTGAGTACCATACAATTTTTAATTTTTAGGCCGGTGATACTGTTATGTTTCGGTAGGTGAGGAGTGCAGGTAAAAAAGGCAATACACCAGAGCAGTTGGAATCTATGAGATTGCAGTACCCTGACTAACCACCACAACTAGAGGCAGCCTTGGAGCGTTCCTACGTTGGTCCTAGACGCCTCGTCACAGCCTGAGAAACTAACTACACCTAAAGATAGAAATAGGAAAGCTATCTGCCCCGGAGCAGAACCCCAAAGACAACAGAAAGCCCCCAAACATGTAATGGCGGTTAGACAAGATGAAATACTGACACAGAAAGAAAATAGTATGAGCAAACACTGGGGCCCAAACTAACTAAATAGAAAAGGATAGGAAGGGTACTTACTGCAATCCCAGAAAACCCTGAAAGGCACCAACTCTACTAATTTCAAAAACACCTGAGATCACACTGTCACGCTGTCTAATGATATGTATACAATGTCAGTAAACTATTAATACAGGAACAACACTCTACACAACAACTAGTATAGCAACATCAGCATGTAAGTATAGAATAATTTACCTGACACGATATCTGCTGAACTCAGGGTTAATCTTGAGGACTTGATGAGCTGAAACAGGAAAGAGGTGGACCGGGATCTAACCTGACCCTAAACTGGGGTCCTAACTAATCCCTCACCTTGGAGGTACTGATAATGGTTCAGAGGTCCAAGTCTCCAACCTAACCCTGTCTCCTATCAGACCCTGAACCCCGTAATCAGTCCTAAGAAGGATCCTGACTACCACCAAAGGGATATGGGCTGATCTCAGCTAAATACACAGATTAGACATATAAGACAGACAGGATAACACTCGCTTGCATACACACTCAAACACCAAAGGAACATAAATGGTCTGGAAATAAACTCTAACCAAGTTGAGCTTAGAACAACTAAGGAGCTCACAACTAAAGTCTATACAGATTCATTCCTATCTGTGGTCTGCATGAAGGTTTCACTGGCAACTCCCCAAGCAGACAACCAGAAATTTAAAGGAAACCAATCAACAAATAATCAATTGCAGCCGGGAGAAACTGCACCCAGTCCCAGCACCGAGCACAGACAGAATTAAATCCCTAGCTGCCAAACACAAAGAAACAGCAGCTCAGCTGTGAGAAGTCAAAATGTGCAACCGCGACGATCTTCGTGGCAATGCACACATGACAGTACCCCCCCCTTCTACGAGGGGCCTCCGGACCCTCAGGGCCAGGCCTGCCCGGGTGAGTTCTGTGGAAGGTCCGAACCAAACGATCTGCATTAACATCAGACGCAGGGACCCACGTCCTCTCCTCTGGACCATACCCTTCCAATGCACCAAGTACTGAAGGGACCGGCGATTCAGACGTGAGTCAATGATCTTTGATACTTGAAATTCCAAGTTACCATTGACCAACACAGGAGGAGGAGGTAGAGGTGACGGTATGACTGGTGCCACATACCTTTTAAGTAATGACTTGTGGAACACATTATGAATTTTAAACGTAGAGGGAGGTCCAGACGAAATGCCACAGGATTAATTATGGAACTGATCCTGTACGGCCTGATGAATCTGGGACCCAGTTTCCAGGAGGGCACTTTAAGTTTTATATTCCTGGTAGACAACCATACCAGATCGTTCACATTCAGATCTGGACCAGAAACTCTCCTCCTATCAGCCATACGTTTGTAACGGTTCCCCATCGCACTCAGATTATTCAATACACCTCTCCACACAGAAGCAAGTGACGACGAGAAACGCTCCTCCTCAGGAACCCAGAAGGGCCCCCCCCATTGAAAGTACAAAACTGGGATGGAAACCATATGCCCCAAAAAACGGGGGTCTTACCAGTGGACTCGCTCCGCCTGTTGTTAAGAGCGAACTCTGCCAGAGGCAAGAAAGAAGACCAGTCCTCTTGGTTCTCTGAGACAAAACACCGAGATATGTCTCTAAGCTCTGATTCAGACGCTCTGTCTGACCATTGGTCTGCGGATGAAAAGCCGAGGAAAATGACAATTGCATCCCCCGACGTAAACAAAATGCCCTCCAAAATTTGGACACAAACTGAGACCCCCTATCTGACACCACATCAGAAGGCAACCCATGAAGTCTAACGATCTCCCTAATGAACACCTGCGCCAGAGTTTTAGCATTAGGGAGTGCAGGAAGAGCAACGAAATGTGCCATCTTACTGAACCTGTATGTAACACCGAAAAAAAGCTCTACAAAGAAAATATAATCAAAAACGAACAACTTTATTGAGCATAGCAAAAAACACGTAAAAATGTAAAAACGGGAAAAACCAACACACAATACAAAAAAGAGGTGGAACGCCTGTGCAAGGTAAATAGTAATAGTAACACATATATGTTGCATGGAGAAGAAAATAGGAATCTATATATGTGAATATATGATGTCGACAAAAAATCTATGCATAACACTGATATGAATAACAATATAACACTGATGCTATGTTGAAATGTAAAATGCATATACTGTTAGTAACCCTGAAGAAAAAAGATGAGACACCGATATCCCAGCCAAAAAAAAGGAGTAACAAAATATCATGAGTAAATGTAATTACCGCCCATAGGTAACAAACACAGGTATATCACAGGGGTTGTAATTAAAGCCCATAAATATATAATAGGTATACTAGGCTGAGAAAACATGGGCTCCTAGTGCTATGCACATGTCAGAACATCAGAGAGTGACATAGTGAAAAAAGAAATACATAAACTACCACATATTAAAAACAGTAAGTAACATGAAATTACCTTGCAAACCAGGCGTCCACCACACCCGACGCGCGTTTCGCAATGAAATGCTTCGTCAAAGGGGTGAATAGACGTTGGTTTGGAAGCTTTTTATATGATGATTGGCCAATCATGATCAAAACCTGCGTATAAATCAGCGCATGCGCATCGCACAAAATGCCCAGTGGCAATGCTGTCATAGTAACCATGGTACACAAATCAACAGACATAAATGCTGATAAATATATAACCCAAAAGAAGCACCGCTTGGAGATTCCATCAATAGAGAAGTCATATATTCTATAGATAGCGGCGATACCGTTGCACATAAACCGTAAAGTTCCTTGTGCGGAAGAATGGCAATCAGTCCCGATACCGCCGATTGTTCCATCATCGCTGCCAGAGACAGGAAACATGTATCAGGAAGTAAACGTCACAAATCCCATCATGCACCAAGACGATGTCATGGCAACGGGCATCAGAGAAACACATCGTAAGCTGTGAGAGACGTAGAACACATAGCAGGAAGTAACGTCGTCAGTCTCATCGCATGACAGGATCGTATAATCTCCAGGTCAGCACAAGGACGTAGTGATAAGTGAAGCCAAAATGGTATCATGGCAACAATCGCCAGGGTACTGGTTGGGACGCCATCATGCAAAACTTATAGTCGTTCATTGCTGCAATCGTAGTGAATGAGGCAAAATAACCTACATACAGACTCAGAAGAAGAACTCACATATGGTTAGTGGTTAAAATGACAGCACAAAAAATATAAATGTAATGTCCGCTCTAAAGACAGATAATCAACAATTGAGTCAATTACTATTGCCGATGCATAAAATGATTGAAAATATAAATAGGTGTCAATCAAAGATAAGTCCAGGATTTAGGAGACAAACATCGAGGTAGTATGAATTGTGTATTAAAAAACAGAAGAATCTGTAAAAAGAAAAAAGACAAAAATAAAATAAAATAAGTTAAAACCAACAGCTAAAAAAAGGAAAGCAGCTTCGAAGTGGCTCTCATGCAAATATATGATAGATATATCTAGAAAATCAAGCAACGTAGTGAACAAGACAGAGGGCTATCCTAAAAAAAGGCTTGTAGCTATTATAATCATTAAGGCCCAATGGTGATATAGTATTAAGGGTATAAATCCATTTAGTCTCTTTCTGCGCTAAATATTGTTTCCAATTGCCACCACGTGGACCGATAAAGACCCTATCGATACCTTTAAATCTTAGAAGAGAAGGATCGCTGTTATGCGCAGACCGAAAATGACGCGGTATTGGTTTCAGGGAACTGATGTCCTCTGCCTCTTTAGCTTCCTCGATATCTCGTACATGCTCCCTAATGCGTCTCCGAAATTCTCTTGTGGTCATGCCACATATATGAGTCGACAAGGACATGTCGCATGATAGATCACAGCCTTGGTTGTACAGTTGATATTGTACGTGATTCTATATATTTGACTGTTGTCAAAGTTACAAAAGTCTTTGCCACATCTACATTCTTACATGCGACGCATTTGCCACACGGTGAACAGCCCCATGCTGGACCCTTTGATCCAAAAAGGAACTTAGATTGATTACCTTTATGATAGCTGTGGACCAAATGATCTCGCAAATTGCGAGCTCTTCTATAAGTGACCATTGGGTTTATCCCTATATAGTTCGCCAGGGTCTTATCTAAAAGCAAGACTGACCAGTGTTTCTTAAGAACCTGATAAACCTCATCACTTCGTGAGTTGTAATTAAGGATACATCTAACCTTGGGGTCGATGGTCCCACAACTAACAGGCTTATCCCTTATTAGGTCACTCCGATTGCTAAATCGGGCTCTTTATACGCCCTGCAAATAGAGTTCTGGCCATATCCTCGTTCCCTGAATCTGGCGCAGAGATCACCGGCTTGTTTATCAAAGAAAAACATCATTGGAACAAATCCTCCTTGCTCTGAGATATTGTCCAGTGGGATATTTGACAGCAGATGTTTTGGGTGTTGTGACGTAGAATATAATAACGTGTTTGCTGCTGTACTCTTGCGAAAGAGATCAGTTTAACAAATCCATCATCATCCAAGAGGATAGATATGTCTAGAAAATCCATTTGTTTGTCGTCCGTATTTATATGTCAATTTGACATTAACACTATTCTCGTTTAGATGTTTGAAGAAGTGGTCAAGATCACTTTCAGAGCCCTGCCATATCATTAATACATCATCGATGTAGCGCCACCAGGCTACTACACCAACACTGAGAGGGATGGGGTCTGTCACAAAGATGCCCCTTTCCCACAGCCCCAGAAAAGATTTGCGTATGAAGGCGCACAGGACGCCCCATCGCAGTTCCCTGGAGCTGTAGGTAGAGGGCATCCTTGAAGTAGAAGAAGTTATGAGTCAGAACAAATTTTAGCGACTCAACGATAAAGTCACAAAGTCCTGGTCTAAACCACTCTCCATGAGGAAGAATTTACTTGCCTCTATCCCATCACTGTGTTTAATTGATGTATAGAGTGGCTCTACGTCACATGTTACAATAGCATATTAGGTTCAAGGTGCACACCATCCAGCTTCCTCAATACATCAGTTGTATCCTTCAGATAAGAGGGAAGTGTCTCAACAAGTGGCTTTAAATAGTGATCTATGAGCTTACAAAGGGGATCGCATAAGTTGTTAACTCCAGAGACAATTTGGCCTACCTGGTGGTGTAGTAGAATCTTTATGTATCTTTGGGAGTAAATATATTACTGCAACCGTTGGTTCATCCAGCCATAGACCATCCATTTGATTAGGGGTGATGATATTATGATCAACAGCCTCGGTATAGTAGTTGCCTTAATTCGATCCTAAACTTTGAGAGGGGATTAAAAGTCAATCGTTGATAACAATTAGAACTAAGTTGTCTATGCATCTCCTCTCATACATTTCGAATTGGCCACAAGACCACATTTCCCCCTTTATCAGAGGGTTTAATAATGATCGACTTGAAATTTTCAAGTTCTTTTAAGGCTATCCTTTCTTTACTTGTCAATTATCCTTTTAATTTTTTCGGGAATTTTTTCAATATCCTGAGTAACAAGGCGGAGTGACCTAATAAGGGATAAGCCTGTTAGTTGTGGGACCATCGACCCAAGGTTAGATGTATCCTTAATTACAACTCACGAAGTGATGAGGTTTATCAGGTTCTTAAGAAACACTGGTCAGTCTTGCTTTTAGATAAGACCCTGGCGAAACTATATAGGGATAAACCCAATGGTCACTTATAGAAGAGCTCGCAATTTGCGAGATCATTTGGTCCACAGCTATCATAAAGGTAATCAATCTAAGTTCCTTTTTGGATCAAAGGGTCCAGCATGGGGCTGTTCACCGTGTGGCAAATGCGTCGCATGTAAGAATGTAGATGTGGCCAAAGACTTTTGTAACTTTGACAACAGTCAAATATATAGAATCACGTACAATATCAACTGTACAACCAAGGCTGTGATCTATCATGCGACATGTCCTTGTCGACTCATATATGTGGGCATGACCACAAGAGAATTTCGGAGACGCATTAGGGAGCATGTACGAGATATCGAGGAAGCTAAAGAGGCAGAGGACATCAGTTCCCTGAAACCAATACCGCGTCATTTTCGGTCTGCGCATACAGCGATCCTTCTCTTCTAAGATTTAAGGTATCGATAGGGTCTTTATCGGTCCACGTGGTGGCAATTGGAAACAATATTTAGCGCAGAAAGAGACTAAATGGATTTATACCCTTAATACTATATCACCATTGGGCCTTAATGATTATAAATAGCTACAAGCCTTTTTTGGGATAGCCCCTCTGTCTTGTTCACTACGTTGCTTGATTTTCTAGATATATCTATCATATATTTGCATGAGAGCCACTTCGAAGCTGCTTTCCTTTTTTAGCTGTTGGTTTTAACTTATTTTATTTTATTTTTGTCTTTTTTCTTTTTACAGATTCTTCTGTTTTTTAATACACAATTCATACTACCTCGATGTTTGTCTCCTAAATCCTGGACTTATCTTTGATTGACACCTATTTATATTTTCAATCATTTTATGCATCGGCAATAGTAATTAACTCAATGTTGATTATCTGTCTTTAGAGCGGACATTACATTTATATTTTTTGTGCTGTCATTTAACCACTAACCATATGTGAGTTCTTCTTCTGAGTCTGTATGTAGGTTATTTTGCCTCATTCACTACGATTGCAGCAATGAACGACTATAAGTTTTGCATGATGGCGTCCCAACCGTACCCTGGCGATTGTTGCCATGATACCATTTTGGCTTCACTTATCACTACGTTCCTTGTGCTGACCTGGGATTATACGATCCTGTCATGCGATGAGACTGACGACGTTTCTTTTCCCGCTATGTGTTCTACGTCTCTCACAGCTACGAAAGTGTTTCTCTGATGCCCGTTGCCATGACATCGTCTTGGTGCATGATGGGATTTGTGACTTTACTTCCTGATACATGTTTCCCGTCTCTGGCAGCGATGATGGAACAATCGGCGGTATCGGGACTGATTGCCATTCTTCCGCACAAGGAACTTTACGGTTTATGTGCAACGGGATCGCCCCTATCTATAGAATATATAGACTTCTCTATTGATGGAATCTCCAAGCGGTGCTTCTTTTGGGTTATATATTTATCAGCATTTATGTCTGTTGATTTTTGTACCATGGTTACTATGACAGCATTGCCACTGGGCATTTTGTGCGATGCGCAAAAGGGCGCTGATTTATACGCAGGTTTTGATCATGATTGGCCAATCATCATATAAAAAGCTTCCAAACCAACGTCTATTCACCCCTTTGACGAAGCATTTCATTGCGAAACGCGCGTGGTGTGGTGGACGCCTGGTTTGCAAGGTAAATTTTATGTTACTTACTGTTTCAATATGTGGTAGTTTATGTATTTCTTTTTTCACTATGTCACTCTCTGATGTTCTGACATGTGCATAGCACTAGGAGCCCGTGTTTTCTCAGCCTAGTATACCTATTTTATATTTATGGGCTTTAATTACAACCCCCTGTGATATACCTGTGTTTTGTTACCTATGGGCGGTAATTACATTTACTCATGAAATTTTGTTTACTCCTTTTTTTGGCTGGGATATCGGTGTCTCATCTTTTTTCTTCAGGGTTACTAACAGTATATGCATTTTACATTTCAACATAGCATCAGTGTTTATTGTTATTCAATCAGTGTTATGCATAGATTTTTTTGTCGACATCATATATTCACATATATAGATTCCTATTTTCTTCTTCCATGCAACATATATGTGTTACTATTACTAATTAACCTGCACCAGGCGTTCCACCTCTTTTTGTATTGTGTGTTGGTTTTTTCCCGTTTTTTTACATTTTTACGTGTTTTTTGCTATGCTCAATAAAGTTGTTTCGTTTTTGATTATATTTTCTTTGTAGAGCTTTTTTTCGGTGTTACATTTATGTTCCCTCTACATGGTCTATCATATTGGTGTTGTGTTTATATTTCTCAGTTTGACCATATCCACTATGGATTCAGGACAGGGATGCGTCCTGGACTTTGCGTGCTCAGAACATTTTTACGGGTGAAACCTCACCGGTACAGGATTCAGCCCAGAAAGTGGCTCTAAAAAAACCTTGATTAATTTTATTAAATCGACGCACACGTGTATGGTGGAACAGGGACGTCACTTGATGGCTATCTCAAAAAGGGCTTAATACCTCGAGGCTTAAGGGTTCAGGTTTTCCCTTCATTTCAGGTTGATAACGATGAGTTCAGACTTCGATGGGAAGCTGCTTGTAAAGCATGCTCTATCTCTTTCATGAATACCCTTATTGATAATAATACTAAAACCCTGGGAGGAATTAGAGATAGAAATAACAGAAATTCAGAAAAAATTGAATAATGAATGACACTAGGGAGGAAATAGAAGCATTCAAAAAGGACATTGATAAGAACCTCACGGACTGGGAAGAACAAATCTCTGCAACAAAAAAAAGAAATTTCAGAGAGATTCAGAGGATAAAAGATCTAATCGTGTCTATAGAATGGAATAGGACCAACACCAAAGCTGATGCTTTCAACCATGGGAATCGATGGGTGCTTCAAACTACTGAGTTTTCCAATACTTCTTCTACTGGTAGCAGAAGATATCCAACCAGAGTAAATAAGCGACATTATCATTATGGTCGCCGACAAGGGAAAAAGACCAAATAACGCCCCTACAAATTCGATGCAGCAATCTGGTATTGGTTCATCCACACCCTTAAGGTAATTAATTTGTCCAATATATCGCTTTCATCTGACCAATTTCAGTACTAAGTAAGGGTCTGTCTTTCTCCCCTTCATCTAGGCTTGACAAATTTTCAGTGGTGAGGATGTAAGTTATTCGCTCGGAAATTAGTGTTCAAAAAATCTTTCATAAAGATAAGTAAACGCGAAAGAGGCTACGATCAGGAATCACAGACACTTCAGGATTTGGAGGATTTGGAAAGAGAGTTGGAAACACCACCTGGTGGTAAGTTTCCTCAACACCTGTTACCTAAATCAACCAACTTTCCCCAAATCTCAATTTACCCTGAAATAGATACGTTTGTCGCCCTTGTTACTCAGGATATTGAAAAAATTCCCGAAAAAATTAAAAGGGATAACTTGACAAGTAAAGAAAGGATAGCCTTAAAAGAACTTGAAAATTTCAAGTCGATCATTATTAAACCCTCTGATAAAAGGGGGAAATGTGGTCTTGTGGCCAATCGAAATGTATGAGAGGGAGATGCATAGACAACTTAGTTCTAATTGTTATCAACGATTGACTTTTAATCCCCTCTCAAAGTTTAGGAATCGAATTAAGGCAACTACTATCCGAGGCTGTGATCATAATATCATCACCCCTAATCAAATGGATGGTCTATGGCTGGATGAACCAACGGTTGTCAGTAATATATTACTCCCAAAGATACATAAAGATTTACTAAAACCAAA
>JARQOD010008152.1:0-36698 GCA_033576555.1 Oophaga sylvatica
TCTTGTAATATGACTGTATGGGCTCCTGTCATGTATTATTATTAGATATAGACTGTACGGGCTCCTGTCAGTAGTATATTTACTGTAGATATAGACTGTAGGGCTCCTGTCAGGTATATTACTGTAGATATAGACTGTAGGTCCTGTCAGGTATATTACTGTATAGACTGTATGGCCTCCTGTCAGGTATATATTACTGTAATATAGACTGTACGGGCTCTGTCATATAATTACTGTAATATAGACTGTACAGGCTCCTGTCAGGTATATATTACTGTAGATATAGACTGTAGGGCTCCTGTCAGGTATATTACTGTAGATATAGACTGTACGGGCTCCTGTCGGTATATATCACTGTAGATATAGACTGTACCGGTCCTGTCAGGTATATATTACTGTAGATATAGACTGTACGGTCCTGTAGGTATATATACTGTAGATATAGATGTACGGGCTCCTGTCAGGTATATATTTACTGTAGATATAGACTGTACCGGCTCATGTCACGTATATATTACTGTAGATATAGACTGTAACGGGCTCCTGTCAGGTATATATTACTGTAGATATAGACTGTTGGGCCTGTCAGGTATATATTACTGTAGATGTAGACTGTATTGGCTCCTGTCAGGATATATTACTGTAGATATAGACTGTACCGGCTCATGTCAGTTATTATTACTGTAGGTACGTATTATCGGCTCCTGTCAGGTATATTTACTGTAGATACAGACTGTAGGGCTCCTGTCAGGTATATATTTTTAGCTATAGACTGTACATGCTCCTGTCAGGTATATATTACTGTAGATACAGACTGTAGGGCTCCTGTCAGGTATATATTACTGTAGATATAGACTGTATGGGCTCCTGTCAGGTTATTATGTAGATGTAGACTGTATTGGCTCCTGTCAGTATATTACTGTAGATGTAGACTGTATGGGCTCCTGTCAGGTATATATTACTGTAGATGTAGACTGTATGGGCTCCGTGTAGGTATATTATGTAGATGTAGACTGTATGGGCTCCTGTCAGGTATATATTACTGTAGATGATATCTGTATGGGCTCCTGTCAGTATATATTACTGTAGATGTAGACTGTATGGGCTCATGTCAGGTATATATTACTGTAGACATAGAGCTGTACATGCTCTGTCCGGTATATTTACTGTAGTATAGACTGTACGGTTCCTGTCAGGTATATATTACTGTGATGTAGACTGTATGGGTCCTGTAGGTATTATTACTGTATGTAGACTGTAGGCTCCTGTCAGGTAATATTACTGTAGATTGACTGTATGGCTCCTGTCAGTATATATTACTGTAGATATACTGTATGGGCTCCTGTCAGGTATAACTTAGATATAGACTGTACAGGCTTCTGTCAGGTATATTACTGTAGATATAGACTGTACTGCTCTGCCAGTATATATTATTGTAGATGACTGTACGGTCCTGTCAGGTATATATTTAGATATAGACTGTACGCTCCTGTCAGGTATATATTACTGTAGATATAGACTGTATGGCTCCTGTCAGGTATATATTACTGTAGATATAGACTGTACGGCTCCTGTCAGGTTATATTACTGTAGATATTAGTGTACCGGCTCCTGTCAGGTATATATTACTGTAGATATAGACTGTACGGGTCCTGTCAGGTATATTACTGTATGGCCTCCTGTCAGGTATATATTACTGTAGATATACGTACGGCTCCTGTCAGGTATATATTCTGTAGATTAACTGTAGGCTCCTGTCGGTATTATTCTGTAGATAGACTGTACGGGCTCCTGTAGGTAGTATTACTGTATAGACTGTGGCTCCTGTCAGGTATATATTACTGTATAGACTGTATGGCCTCCTGTCAGGTATATATTACTGTAGATATAGACTGTACGGGCTCCTGTCAGGTATATATTACTGTAGATATAGACTGTATGGGCTCCTGTCAGGTATATATTACTGTAGATATAGACTGTACAGGCTCCTGTCAGGTATATATTACTGTATAGACTGTATGGCCTCCTGTCAGGTATATATTACTGTAGATATAGACTGTACGGGCTCCTGTCAGGTATATATTACTGTAGATATAGACTGTACAGGCTCCTGTCAGGTATATATTACTGTAGATATAGACTGTATGGGCTCCTGTCAGGTATATATTACTGTAGATATAGACTGTATGGGCTCCTGTCAGGTATATATTACTGTAGATATAGACTGTATGGGCTCCTGTCAGGTATATTTTACTGTAGATATAGACTGTACGGGCTCCTGTCAGGTATATATTACTGTAGATATAGACTGTACGGCTCCTGTCAGGATATATTACTGTAGATATAGACTGTACGGGCTCCTGTCAGGTATATATTACTGTATAGACTGTATGGCCTCCTGTCAGGTATATATTACTGTAGATATAGACTGTACGGTCTCCTGTCAGGTATATATTACTGTAGATATAGACTGTACGGGCTCCTGTCAGGTATATATTACTGTATAGACTGTACAGGCTCCTGTCAGGTATATATTACTGTAGATATAGACTGTATGGGCTCCTGTCAGGTATATATTACTGTAGATATAGACTGTACAGGCTCCTGTCAGGTATATATTACTGTATAGACTGTATGGCCTCCTGTCAGGTATATATTACTGTAGATAAGACTGTACGGGCTCCTGTCAGGTATATATTACTGTAGATATAGACTGTACAGGCTCCTGTCAGGTATATATTACTGTAGATATAGACTGTATGGGCTCCTGTCAGGTATATATTACTGTAGATATAGACTGTACGGGCTCCTGTCAGGTATATATCACTGTAGATATAGACTGTACCGGCTCCTGTCAGGTATATATTACTGTAGATATAGACTGTACGGGCTCCTGTCAGGTATATATTACTGTAGATATAGACTGTACGGGCTCCTGTCAGGTATATATTACTGTAGATATAGACTGTATGGGCTCCTGTCAGGTATATATTACTGTAGATATAGACTGTACAGGCTCCTGTCAGGTATATATTACTGTATAGACTGTATGGCCTCCTGTCAGGTATATATTACTGTAGATATAGACTGTATGGCTCCTGTCAGGTATATATTACTGTAGATATAGACTGTACGGGCTCCTGTCAGGTATATATTACTGTAGATATAGACTGTATGGGCTCCTGTCAGGTATATATTACTGTAGATATAGATTGTACAGGCTCCTGTCAGGTATATATTACTGTATAGACTGTATGGCCTCCTGTCAGGTATATATTACTGTAGATATAGACTGTATGGGCTCCTGTCAGGTATATATTACTGTAGCTATAGACTGTACAGGCTCCTGCAGGTATATATTATTGTAGATAGACTGTACGGGCTCCTGTCAGGTATATATTATTGTAGATAAAGACTGTACGGGTTCCTGTCAGGTATATAGTACTGTAGATATAGACTGTACGGGCTCCTGTCAGGTATATATTATAGATATAGACTGTACGGGCTCCTGTCAGGTATATAGAATAGACAACAGATGAAAATTATTGGCAATTATCAAGACACATTCAGTAAAGGAGTGGTTCTGCAGGTGAGGACCACAGACCACATCTCAGTACCAATGCTTTCTGGCTGATGATTTGGTCACTTTTGAATGTTGGTTGTGCTTTCACACTCGTGGTAGCACGAGACAGACTCTACAACCCACACAAGTGGCTCAGGTAGTGCAGCTCATCCAGGATGCCACATCAATGTGAGCTGTGGCAAGGTTTGCTGTGGCTGTCAGCGTAGCGTCAAGAGGCGCTATCAGGAGACAGGCCCAGTGCACCAGGAGACATGGAGGGGGCCGTAGGGCAACAACCCAGCAGCAGGACCGCAACCTCAGCCTTTGTACAAGGAGGAACAGGAACACTGCCAGAGCCCTGCAAAATGACCTCCAGCAGGCCACAAATGTGCATGTGTCTGCACAATCGGTTAGAAACTGACTCCATGATGGTCTGAGTGCCCGACGTCCACAGATGGGGATTGTGCTCACAGCCCAACACTGTGCAAGACGCTTGAATTTGCCACAGAACACCAGGATTGGAAAATTTGCAGCTGGCACCCTGTGCTCTTCACAGATGAAAGCATGTTCACACTGAGCACATGTGACAGACATGATAGAGCCCGGAGACGCCGTGGAGAACAATTTGCTGCCTGCAACATCCTTTAACATGACCGGTTTGGCAGTGGGTCAGTAATGGTGTGGGGTGGTATTTCTTTGGAGGGTTGCACAGCCCTCCATGTGCTCGCCTGAGGTAGCCTGATTGCCATTAGGTACAGAGATGAGATCCTCAGATCCCTTGAGACCATATGCTGGTGCGGTTGGCCCTAGGTTCCTCCTAATGCAGGACAATGCCAGACCTTATGTGGCTGGAGTGTCAGCAGTTCCTGCAAGATTAAGGCATTGAAGCTATGGACTGGCCCGCCCGTTCCCCAGACCTGAATCCGATTTGAGCAGATACGGGTCATCATGTCTTGCTCCATCCACCAAAGTCACATTGCACCACAGACTCTCAAGGAGTTGGCGGATGCTTTAGTCCAGGTCTGGGAGGAGATCCCTAAGGAGACCATTCGTCGCCTCATCAGGAGCATGCCCAGGAGTTGTAGGGAGGTCATACAGGTACCTGGAGGCTACACACACTACTGAGCACCATTTTGACTTGTGTTAAGGACATTACATTCTACTTTAATTTTGTGGGTGACTACAAATTAAATTAATAAATTTGATTTCCATTGATGATTTTTGTGATTTTGTTGTCAGCACATTCAACTTTGAACAAAACAAAGTATTCAATGAGAATATTTCATTCATTCAGATCTAGGATGTGTTATTTGAGTGTTCCCTTTATTTTTTAAGATATATATATTAACAATTCATGAGCCATGTTTTGTAGAATCACAGTGACAGGTTAGTATAGAAAAGACAGAATAGATATATACAAATAGAATACATAGATATCTAGATGTCAGTGACATACACAACTACATGTATTTATATCGCATAGATACAAGAAAAAATGTGAAATCACTGCAGGAGCTGACAGAAGAGATGGATTACATACAATAAATAGAAATAGAATAGGTAGATATATAGATGTCTGTCACAAATACAATTAGTACAGTGAGTGCAGCTTACTGTACATGTATTTAATAAACAATTTTTTGAAAAAAACAAAATGGCGTGGCCTCAAGCACAATTTTCGCAACCAGCAGAGGGAAAGCCGATGGCTGGGGTCAGATGTTTATAGCCTGGGAAGGGGGTAATACCCATGGAGCTTTCCAGGTTATTAATATCAGCTCAGTCACAACTGTATACTTAGCCTTTACTGGCTATTAAAATGAGGGCCACAAAAAAAGAAAAAAAGTGATGTGGGGTCTCCATATAATAACCAGCAAAGGCTAGGCAGACAACTGGGGGCTGATATTAATATCCTAGGAAGGGGCCATGGACAATGCCCCCCAGGGATAAAAACATCACCTCTCAAGTCACCCCAGAAAAGGCACATCTCTAAGATACGACAATTCTGGCACTTAGCCTCGCTCTTCCCACTTGGCCTGTAGGGATGGCAAGTGGGGTGATAGTTGGGGGGGTGGGTTTGATGCCACCTTTGTATTGTCAGTTGACATCAAGCCCTGAGGTTAGTTATAGAGAGAAGTCAATAAGGTGCCCCCATTATTAACCCCATAATCACATTGTAAGAAAACACAGACACCCAGAAAAAAAGCCCTTTAATTGAAAGAATGACACAGACTCCTTTAATATTCTTAATTAAACCATATATACGACCTCACCTATTCCAATGCCCTCGTCATCTGCAAAAGAGGTAAAAAAAAAGAACAATATTCCTCACCTTTCCACAGAGATGCTTTTAATCCATTTGTCCCACGAAGGGTCCATATGTAGCCTGTCATCCAGTAGACACTGCCTGTGAACTGAAATTCCCTGTCTGAGGGCACCGCAAGCGTGAGAAAGTTCTCCTGCTCGTGATGCAGTCTGACAGGTCCTGCGAGTTCACAACCAATGAACTCACTTCACCTTTCTGATGTCGATGCGAGCGCTGTGGGAAGATTTCCCACTTCGCTCATGCCAACGTCACATAGGTGAAGTGAGTTCATTGGCTGTGAAATCGCAGGACCTGTCAGATGGCACCGCGAGCAGGAGAACTTTACCACGCTCATGGTGCCCTCAGAGAAGGAATAGCAGTTCACAGGGAGACACTGAGCACGCCAGTGTCTAGTGGATGACAGGCTGTATGGACACACCATGCTTCCATGCAGCTTGCCATATAGATGTAGCAGAGCTAGACCCGTCGTGAGACAAATGGATTATGGATTAAAAGCATCTCTGCAGAAAGGTGAGGAATATTGTTCTTTTTTTTACCTCTTGCAGAGGATGAGGGCATTGGTCGTGAACTCGCAGGACCCCAAACACTCGAGGTGTTAGGGCCCTGCCTCGTAGACCACAGATGATATGGTAGTGACACAATTCTAGGTGGGAGATCAAAGTGACAATTCCACTCTCGCCCTCAAAAGCCGTATCTGAAAAGAAAAAGTGAAATCCTTAATAAAAAAAATAAAACCGAAGGCAGAAACCGGCCTGGGCGGTCCAGATCCGTGCCTGCCTCCTGACACTAAGCTAAAACAGATTAGCTTCATGCCAGTTGGTGGTACCATCCTCTACGTGGGGGGGGGGGTAGAGGAGACCTGCATTTTTTTTTTGCATAGCATAAGCAGCATACACCCATGTTTTTTTGTGTGCCGCAGTGAAGCATGAAACCCCATACACCAACCAGAGGGACACAGCATAACCCCCACAATCATGAACTTCCACCTCACACTAACTAATCAGTGGACCCCACAGTGTAAACCCAACAAAGCACTCACAACGCCCCCTCCCCCAAGCGCAAATCCCCAGACCCCCCCATCATATGCCCCCACCCCCAAGCACAAATCTCAGACGCCCACCACCCGTCCCCAAGTATAAATCTCCCCATCGGATGTCCACCCCACTTCCCAAGCATAAACCCCCAGCATAAATCCCCCTGGATGCCCCCCTACGTACCCATGCCCCCTCACAGCAGCCCTCTGGATGCCCCTCTTCACACCCCATGCCTCCTCACATCAGCCCCTGGATGCCCCCCTACATACTCCGTGACCCCTCACATCAGCCCCTTGGATGAGCCCCTACGACCCCGTCACATCAGCCCCCTGGATGCCCCTCTGCATACCCCATGCCTCCTCACATCAGCCCCCTGGATGCCCCTCTGCATACCCCCTCACATCAGCCCCCTGGATGCCCCCTACATACCCCATGCCCCCTCACATCAGCCCCCTGGATGCCACTCTGCATACCCCATGCCTCCTCACATCAGCCCCTGGATGCCCCCTACGCACCCCATGCCCCCTCACAGCAGCCCTCTGGATGCCCCTCTATATACCCCCTCACATCAGCCCCATGGATGCCCCTCTGCACACCCCATGCCTCCTCACATCAGCCCCCTGGATGCCCCCCTACGTACCCAATCACATCAGCCCCCTGGATGCCCCCCTACGTACCCCGTCACATCAGCCTCCTGGATGCCTCTACATCAGGGGTCGACAAAGTTGTTCAGAATCTAGGAGCCAGACAAAAAAATTTAGGAGCCAGAATTTTTTTTTAACAAACTTGGTTATAATGCACTCCCCCATAGGCAGCCTTATTTATAATGCACCCCCATAGGCAGCCTTATTTATAATGCACCCCCATAGGCAGCCTTATTTATAATGCACCCCATAGGCAGCCTTATTTATAATGCACCCCATAGGCAGTCTTATATATAATGCACTCCCATAGGGAGCCTTATTTATAATGCACCCCCAAAGGCAGTCTTATTTATAATGTACCCCATATGAAGCCTCTGCTCTGTAATATAATGCAGCCCCCTTTACAAAAATAATAAATCCTGTACTCACCTCTCTTGCTCCCGGCTCCTGCGCTGCTCACTGCTCTCCCTCTCATCGTCTGACAGCGGGCGCCGGGCAGTGACGTCATCATGCCCCCTGTCAGACGCTGAGAGGGGGATTATGGGAGAGAAGGAGCACTCGCTCCTTCTCTCTCAATGCGGTCAGCTGTACCGGCTGGATGCCGATACAGCTGACCCTCCGATGACGGGCGGGGGGCCCACTGCTGGCGCTGGGCAGAGCGATTCTCCCTGCTCTGCCGCAGAATGTAACTGTATCAGTGCGCTGTGCACGCCGATACAGCTACAGTAGCGTAGCTCCGGGTGGGCCCCCTCCGAGCGTGGGGCCCGGGGCCACCGCCCCCTCTGCCCCCCCGGTAGCTACGCTACTGCCCGGGCGCCAGGCATGATTTTCTAGGCGCCACTGGCGACACGAGGCTGAAGTTGGTTTCTTATTCGTTCAGTTTCTTATTCGGAGCTGAAGTTGGTTTCTTATTCGTCAGTTTCTTATTCGGCAAATTTTTCTTTTCTGTTTTTTATAGGTTTAACAGCAAAATATAAGCATCAAAATAATAGAAAACACTGCAGCGAGGAGCCCTGATGTGAAAACACTTAAAATCTGCGCCAAAAATTAAAAAACTGGCACAAAAATGGGCATCAAAGTGGGCACCAGAGGGCACTAATTAAAGGGTTAAATGACTTTGGGCCACAGATATGACACTGCAGACATATAGAACAGGGCGCCCACATTAAAAACAAGTCTCCCCGGCCTGGCCCAAATGGGTTCTGGGCATCAGAATTGGCATCAAAGTGGGCACACAGTCAATTTTCACAGATTTGAATAAGTAACAGATGTTTTTCAGGGGTTTAAATGACTTTGGGCCACTGATCTCACACTAAGAATACACAGATAGTGATGCCCTACATCAAACCCAGGTCCCTCCTGCCTGGCCCAAATGGGTTCTGGGCATCAGAATTGGCATCAAAGTGGGCACACAGCCAATTTTCACAGATTTGAATAAGTAACAGATGTTTTTCAGGGGTTAAATGACTTTGGGCCACTGATCTCACACTAATTATACACAGATAGTGATGCCCCGCATCAAACCCAGGTCCCTCCTGCCTGGCCCAAATGGGTTATGGGCATCAGAATTGGCATCAAAGTGGGCACACAGCCAATTTTCACAGATTTGAATAAGTAACAGATGTTTTTAACAGGTTAAATGACTTTGGGCCACTGATCTCACACTAAGGATACACAGATAATGACGCCCTGCATCAAACCCAGGTCCCTCCTGCCTGGCCCAAATGGGTTCTGGGCATTAGAATTGGCATCAAAGTGGGCAAACGGACAATTTACACAGATTTGAATAAGTAACAGATGTTTTTAAAGGGTTAAATGACTTTGGGCCACTGATCTCACGCTAATAATACACAGATATTGATGCTCCGCATCAAACCCAGGTCTCTCCTGCCTGGCCCAAATGGGTTATGGGCATCAGAATTGGCATCAAAGTGGGCACACAGTCAATTTTCACAGATTTGAATAAGTAACAGATGTTTTTCAGGGGTTAAATGACTTTGGGCCACTGATCTCACACTAATAATACACAGATAGTGATGCCCCGCATCAAACCCAGGTGTCTCCTGCCTGGCCCAAATGGGTTATGGGCATCAGAATTGGCATCAAAGTGGGCACACAGCCAATTTTCACAGATTTGAATAAGTAACAGATGTTTTTAACAGGTTAAATGACTTTGGGCCACTGATCTCACACTAAGAATATACAGATAGTGAAGCAGCACATCAAACCCAGGTCCCTCCTGCCTGGCCCAAATGGGTTCTGGGCATCAGAATTGGCATCAAAGTGGGCAAACAGCCAATTTTCACAGATTTGAATAAGTAACAGATGTCTTTCAGGGGTTAAATGCCTTTGGGCCACTGATCTCACACTAAGAATATACAGATAGTGAAGCAGCACATCAAACCCAGGTCCCTCCTGCCTGGCCCAAATGGGTTCTGGGCATCAGAATTGGCATCAAAGTGGGCAAACAGCCAATTTTCACAGATTTGAATAAGTAACAGATGTTTTTCAGGGGTTAAATGACTTTGGGCCACTGATCTCATACTAAGAATATACAGATAGTGAAGCAGCACATCAAACCCAGGTCCCTCCTGCCTGGCCCAAATGGGTTCTGGGCATCAGAATTGGCATCAAAGTGGGCAAACAGACAATTTTCACAGATTTGAATAAGTAACAGATGTTTTTCAGGGGTTAAATGACTTTGGGCCACTGATCTCACACTAAGAATACACAGATAGTGATGCCCCGCATCAAACCCAGGTCCCTGCTGCCTGGCCCAAATGGGTTCTAGGCATCAGAATTGGCATCAAAGTGGGCAAACAGCCAATTTTCACAGATTTGAATAAGTAACAGATGTTTTTAAGGGGTTAAATGACTTTGGGCCACTGATCTCACACTAAGAATACACAGATAGTGATGCCCGGCATCAAACCCAGGTCCCTCCTGCCTGGCCCAAATGGGTTCTGGGCATCAGAATTGGCATCAAAGTGGGCACACAGCCAATTTTCACAGATTTGAATAAGTAACAGATGTTTTTAAGGGGTTTAAATGACTTTGGGCCACTGATCTCACACTAAGAATACACAGATAGTGATGCCGGCATCAAACCCAGGTCCCTCCTGCCTGGCCCAAATGGGTTCTGGGCATCAGAATTGGCATCAAAGTGGGCACACAGCCAATTTTTCACAGATTTGAATAAGTAACAGATGTTTTTAACAGGTTAAATGACTTTGGGCCACTGATCTCACACTAAGAATATACAGATAGTGAAGCAGCACATCAAACCCAGGTCCCTCCTGCCTGGCCCAAATGGGTTCTGGGCATCAGAATTGGCATCAAAGTGGGCAAACAGCCAATTTTCACAGATTTGAATAAGTAACAGATGTCTTTCAGGGGTTAAATGCCTTTGGGCCACTGATCTCACACTAAGAATATACAGATAGTGAAGCAGCACATCAAACCAGGTCCTCCTGCCCTGGCCCAAATGGGTTCTGGGCATCAGAATTGGCATCAAAGTGGGCAACAGCCAATTTTCACAGATTTGAATAAGTAACAGATGTTTTTTCAGGGTTAAATGACTTTGGGCCCTGATCTCATACTAAGAATATACAGATAGTGAAGCAGCACATCAAACCCAGGTCCCTCTGCTGGCCAAATGGTTCTGGGCATCAGAATTGGCATCAAAGTGGCAAACAGACAATTTTCACAGATTTGATAAGTAACAGATGTTTTTCAGGGTTAAATGACTTTGGGCCACTGATCTCACACTAAGAATACTCAGATAGTGATGCCCCGCATCAAACCCAGGTCCTGCTGCCTGGCCCAAATGGGTTCTAGGCATCAGAATTGGCATCAAAGTGGGCAACAGCCAATTTTCACAGATTTGAATAAGTAACAGATGTTTTTAGGGGTTAAATGACTTTGGGCCACTGATCTCACACTAAGAATACACAGATAGTGATGCCCGCATCAAACCCAGGTCCCTGCTGCCTGGCCCAAATGGGTTCTAGGCATCAGAATTGGCATCAAAGTGGGCAAACAGCCAATTTTCACAGATTTGAATAAGTAACAGATGTTTTTAAGGGTTAAATGACTTTGGGCCACTGATCTCACACTAAGATACACAGATAGTGATGCCCCGCATCAAACCCAGGTCTCTCCTGCCTGGCCCAAATGGGTTCTGGGCATTCAGAATTGGCATCAAAGTGGGCACACAGCCAATTTTCACAGATTTGAATAAGTAACAGATGTTTTTAACAGGTTAAATTACTTTGGGCCACTGATCTCACACTAAGAATATACAGATAGTGAAGCAGCACATCAAACCCAGGTCCCTCCTGCCTGGCCCAAATGGGTTCTGGGCATCAGAATTGGCATCAAAGTGGGCAAACAGCCAATTTTCACAGATTTGAATAAGTAACAGATGTCTTTCAGGGGTTAAATGCCTTTGGGCCACTGATCTAACACTAAGAATATACAGATAGTGAAGCAGCACATCAAACCCAGGTCCTCCTGCCTGGCCCAAATGGGTTCTGGGCATCAGAATTGGCATCAAAGTGGGCAAACAGCCAATTTTCACAGATTTGAATAAGTAACAGATGTTTTTCAGGGTTAAATGACTTTGGGCCACTGATCTCATACTAAGAATATACAGATAATGAAGCAGCACATCAAACCCAGGTCCCTCCTGCCTGGCCCAAATGGGTTCTGGGCATCAGAATTGGCATCAAAGTGGGCAAACAGACAATTTTCACAGATTTGAATAAGTAACAGATGTTTTTCAGGGGTTAAATGACTTTGGGCCACTGATCTCACACTAAGAATACACAGATAGTGATGCCCGCATCAAACCCAGGTCCCTGCTGCCTGGCCCAAATGGGTTCTAGGCATCAGAATTGGCATCAAAGTGGGCAAACAGCCAATTTTCACAGATTTGAATAAGTAACAGATGTTTTTAAGGGGTTAAATGACTTTGGGCCACTGATCTCACACTAAGAATACACAGATAGTGATGCCCCGCATCAAACCCAGGTCCCTGCTGCCTGGCCCAAATGGGTTCTAGGCATCAGAATTGGCATCAAAGTGGGCAAACAGCCAATTTTCACAGATTTGAATAAGTAACAGATGTTTTTAAGGGGTTAAATGACTTTGGGCCACTGATCTCACACTAAGAATACACAGATAGTGATGCCCCGCATCAAACCCAGGTCTCTCCTGCCTGGCCCAAATGGGTTCTGGGCATCAGAATTGGCATCAAAGTGGGCAAACAGCCAATTTTCACAGATTTGAATAAGTAACAGATGTTTTTAACAGGTTAAATTACTTTGGGCCACTGATCTCACACTAATAATACACAGATAGTGATGCTCTGCATCAACCCCAGGTCCCTCCTGCCTGGCCCAAATGGGTTTGGGCATCAGAATTGGCATCAAAGTGGGCAAACGGACAATTTTCACAGATTTGAATAAGTAACAGATGTTTTTAAGGGGTTAAATGACTTTGGGCCACTGATCTCACACTAAGAATACACAGATAATGATACCCTGCATCAAACCCAGGTGTCATGATACATAGTTTGCCCTGTCCTACATTTCTGTATAACTTTGTTCCTTCATCATCATTTAACTTAAGGGTATGCCACACTAAACGAGATCGCTAACGAGATCGTTAACGACATCGCTAATACGTCACTATTTAGCATCTCGTTAGCGACCTCGTTGTGTGTGGCATGTAGTAACGATGTGGCCCCTGCTGTGATGTCGCTGATCGTTCACTAGCGTTCTGGACCGTATTTTAATCGTTGGCGTCCCGCTGGTGAGCCTGTATCGCTGTGTTTGGCACCTTTTGTGAATGATGTGCGACCTCGTTGACGACGCATTAGTCAGCGGCGCAGGCAGGACTTTGTTTTCTTTAGTTAACGCCCTTCAGCTCCGATTGGTGACCACAACATCACCTCAGCTATAATAACTGCGCCCCCATCCATTGTTTCCAGAGCGCTTTGTGGATGACTCCAACGGGGCTTTGTGCGTTGTTGCGAGGATAGTATCGTGTGTCGGAGTTTTGCGATCCTGTTTGTGATGCAGTGGTGGATTTTGCGATCCTGTCTGAGTCGCTAGAGCACTTCACCTTTTCCATTTGGATTTGGATCTTCCGGATATTTGGATTCAAGGTACATATTGTTTGTAATGTTGTTTGATACGTTTTTTGACCTTTTTTTTTTTTTTCGTCTGCTTTATATATTTAACACCCCTGACCTTATTTTTTTTTTTTCGTCTGCTTTATTTATTTTACACCCCCCACCATTGTAGACATTTGTAAATTGTATTTTAAATGTGAACTGAAAAGTTTAATTTTATTTTTATATATTTTTTATTTTATTCTTTATTTTATTTTGTTTAAACACTTTATTAATAGTAATTAATTAGTAATTAACTTCTCTCTTCTTTACCGTACAGGTTGCACATAATGAACCTGTCCACCGCGGAGCGTATGATTGTGGCAGTTGCACTGTCAATGGAGGCAGATCGTCAGGAAGAGGCGCGGGTGGAAGAGAGGCGCTCCAAGCGAAAGCGTCGCATGTGGACCAGGGAATGGCTGGAGCAGAGGTCCAGATTCACCCACATGCATCTAGTGAGGGAGTTGCAGGAGAAGAATCCGCAGGATTTCCGGAATTATCTACGGATGTCGGAGGATTCATTCAAGCTCCTACTGGAAGCTGTGAGGCCACTCATTGAACGGCAGGATACCCGGATGCGTGCAGCTGTTTCAGCAGAGGAACGTTTGGCAGTAACGCTGCGATTTCTGGCAACCGGACGTTCAATGAAAGATTTGCAATATTCTGCTGCAATTTCTCGGTCGCTGCTTGGAGAACTAATTCCGGAGACATGCAACGCCATCGTCCGCAGTTTACGGAGCTACATGCCTTTTCCCAAATCAGTGGCGGAATGGCAAATTATTGCCTCTGATTTTGAAAGGATTTGGCAGTTCCCAAACTGTGGTGGTGCCTTGGATGGCAAACATGTGCGGATCACGCAACCAGCCAACAGCGGATCCTTTTTTCATAACTACAAGGGCTACTTCAGCGTGATCCTCATGGCCCTTGTTAATGCCAATTATGAATTTATTGACGTTAATGTTGGCATTAATGGAAGGGTTTCTGACGGTGGCGTTTTAGAGCACACAAGTTTTGGTGAACGGTTGTTGAATAATAAACTTAACTTGCCAACCAACATGGACACCACCGCCAACCTAAACTTTGTGTTTGTGGGCGATGAAGCCTTCCCCCTTCATGAGCATCTTGTTAAACCATATCCACAAAAGACTTTGACAGGGGAAAGGCGGATTTTTAATTACAGACTGTCTAGGGCACGGCGCGTTGTTGAGAATGCCTTCGGCATAATGGCCAACCGCTTCAGGGTTTTCCACACTCCAATCAACATGAAGCTGGAATCCATAGACTTTGTGGTGTTGGCCTGTTGTGTGCTGCACAATTTTCTACGAAAACGTGATGCTGGTACTTACAGTCCGCCAGGCTTCACGGACTCAGACAGCAATGGTGACGTGGTGCTCGGAGAATGGCGTGACAATGATCCCGCTATTGCAGGCCTTCAACCTGTCAATCAAGGCAGGAGCAAGGACGATGCGAAGGCCGGCAGAGACAAGTACTTTAATGGGCCTGGTGCAGTGAGTTGGCAGCATCAGGTCTAGTTTGATTTTGAGAATTTTGTCTTTTTTTAACAATCTTTTTATAATAAAAATTTTTTATTTTTAAAATGCATTTGTGTTTTTTTCAATTATTTTACCAATATGGGAGAAGGGCTAATGATGGGTGAGATGTGGGGAGGGAGTAATGGGGATGGCAACGAGACATGTTACCAGCTGCTGTAGTTTTTAAAATCTTTTCTAATGTTTTTTGTTGTCTATATATTTTTTTTACATTGTATCTACTTGTCACACATGGGGTCATGGGAGTACCATCAGTCATAGGAGTTCATTGTTAAAAACATAAAAAGAAAAAATTTCAAAAATTTGCAATTATTTTAAAGGCCCATGGTCTCACTAGCGTTCAAACCTTATAATTAAAAATAACACATAATACACCACAGCTGCATATATAAAGTTTAAATATATCATATATATTTTTAGTCATATATGAAAGATTAAAAAATTGTGATAAAAATAAAGAAAAAATTTGGGAGGTAAAGGTCAACATTCACTAGGGAATCCTTTGTCACACATGCGTTCTCAAATCCGACGCAAGACGCCACTGCGATCGCAAGGTGACGATTCTACCATGGTGCCCCAGCTATTCACAGATATGCGACACCACTGTGATCACAAGGTGACGATTCTCACATGGAGCCCCAGCTATTCACAGATATGAGACGCCACTGTGATCGCAAGGTGACGATTCTCACATGGTGCCCCAGCTATTCACATATATGCGACGCCACTGTGATCGCAAGGTGACGACTCTCACATGGTGCCCCATCTGCACAGACATGAGACGCCACTGCGATCGCAAGGTGACGATTCTCACATGGTGCCCCAGCTATGCACAGATATGAGACGCCATTGTAATCGCCTAGCTTGGAAACATCATCTTGCGATCGCAACTGCATCTCATATCTGTGCTTGGCTGGGCGCATGGCTGCTGCGGTCACTTTGCGATCGCAAAAACGTTTTGCGTCGCGAGTGCGGCCGCACGTACATACGCACGCTGTGACATCATGGCGCTGGCGTCCCCCAATGCGTTGTTTAAAATGGCGGCGAGACAGCGTGGGGCAAAGTGGATAGAGGCGGAGGTCAGTTTTTTAATTAAAAAAACGGACCTGTGGGGCTATGACTGCAGGCTACCTGTGGCGCATCCAATGCGCCACAAAAAGGTATGCCTGCAGAAAATCCGGCGGGGCCTGGCAAGGCGCTTTGGAGTACAGCGGACCACCACCCAGATCCGCAAAAAGCTGGTGGACCTTCGCTACTGCTCCCGCGAGAGGGTCGCCAGCATCTGGCCCAGTTACGCAGGCCTCTGAGTGAGTATTGATGAGGGTATCTGGAGAGGTTATGTTTTGTGGGTTATCTACCTATATCAATACACCCGCAGTGATGGGAGTACCGGCAGTGATAGGGCAGGCAGTGATGGGAGTACCAGTCTTGAGGGGGTTTACAGGCATAGATGGAAGTACTGGCAGTAACGGGAGTACCAGTCAGGGCCGGCGTCAGCACACGGACAAGTGCCCTGAGCAGGCAGGGTGGCACACTCGCCCTCGGGCACTCCGGCGCCCGTTAGCGGTGTCAGCGCCGCCACTGGGCCCCCCCCCGCTTGCTCAGGGCCCCGGCAGAAGCCAGCGCAATACTTACCTCTCCCGTGCCACCGTTGCCGCAGCTCCGAGCTCTGTGTATCAGTGTGTGTGTGTGTGCCTGCGTGTGTGTGTGTGTGCCTGCGTGTGTGTATGTGAGAAAGTGCTGCCTGCGGTGCTGTATGTGTGATGGTGGTGGGGGGAGGCAGTGATGGTGTTGAGGAGGCGATGATGATGATGATGGGGAGGCAATGATAATGGGAAGGCAATGATGATGATGATATTAATGGGGAGACAATGATAATGGGAAGGCAATGATGATGATATTAATGGGGAGGCAATGATAATGATGATGGGGAGGCAATGATAATGGGAAGGCAATGCTGATGATGATATTAATGGGGAGCAATGATAATGGGAAGGCAATGATGATGATGATATTAATGGGGAGACAATGATAATGGGAAGGCAATGATGATGATATTAATGGGGAGGCAATGATAATGATGATGGGGAGGCAATGATAATGGGAAGGCAATGCTGATGATGATATTAATGGGGAGGCAATGATAATGGGAAGGCAATGATGATGATGATATTAATGGGGAGGCAATGATAATGATGATGGGGAGGCAATGATAATGGGAAGGCAATGCTGATGATGATATTAATGGGGAGGCAATGATGATGATGATATTAATGGAGAGGCAATGATGATGATAATGGGCAGGCAATGATGATGATGAGGGAGACAATGATGATGATAATGGGCAGGCAATGATAATGATAATGGGGAGTCTGAATTGTATATTTCATTTACAGCACCACCTTCACCATCACCAGCTCCAGCTGCTCCACCGTCCCCAGCTACCCCTCCACCTCCATCATCTCCTTCCCGGCTACCCCTCCACCACCATCATCACCTTTCCTCTCAACCCCTTCGGCTGCATCAACCCCCCCTCGTGATTTGTGGTCTTCCAGCCCTTCACCTTCATATGGCTTCTCTCCAGTGTCACCCCGTGACACGGATGCAGGCTCCCCATCAGGTAATTAACGCACATTATATAAGCTTCAGACAAGTTTGAGAACTTTGTTAGGTCTTATGTGTAATGGCTGTTGTAATATAATTTTTTTTTTCTGTGTTTCCCTAGCCGGCGGACCAACAGGTTCTGGGTGGGCAGTAAGCGGGTCCTCTGAGGAAAACCGTAAGTGTTAACAAACATGTAACATGCACATGTTGATGTTGCAACAGAATTCCCTGGTTAACTGTTACCTTTACCTCCACAGAAATACCAACTGCCCAGGACCTGTTGGTGTCACACCGCCGGCTGATGGCGGCAATGAACAGTGCGGTGTCAGCAATGCACACTGCCATGGGAGCTCTGCATCACCACGGGGTGATGCTGGAGAGGCTTGTGGCTGGAATGCGGGGCCCACAGTAATTTTTTTTTTTTTTTAATTATTTTGTATTTTGTATATATTTTGTTTATAATTTTTTATTTTATTATGTTATTGTGTTTTTATTTAAATTTTATTTATTTACAAAAATATATATATATATATATATATATGAAGCAAATATATATTATATATTTAACGTTTATCTATGCAGGTGTGTTGTATTATTTTTTAGTATAAGGTTTTAGTGCTAGTGTGACCAGGGACCTTTAAAAGAAATGTTGTTAATTTTTGAAATTTTTTTCATTTCATTTTTTACCCTATGATGGAACTCCTATGACTGCTGGCACTCCCATGACCCCGTGTGTGACAAGTAGATGTAATAAAATATGAATTTTGGTAAGAACTTACCTGTAAAATTCTTTTCAGCGAAGGAAGTAAGGGGGACACTTCATTACGTCTGGGTAGGCGGAGCCCCGGTAGGATAATCACCTCATATCATAAAAAGGGTGTTGTCCGGCCCCTCCGACTCTGGCTCCTCCTGCCGTATACTCCAGTTTTGTACACAAGCTAAGGAGAAACAATGATCACCAGCGGAGCGCCATAACCACTTCTGAAGAAAGTCAGAAAATAAAAGAGAAAGGTTATGCACATAACATGAAAACCACACAGTTCAGGGACTACTCACAGAACCTGACCACTGCGATGAGCTGGCGATGCCGTAAAGAGCCTTAGAGCGCTGACCTCAGCTCAGATACTCGCTTATCAGAGAGAGCCACGCTGCATCTGAAACAACAACCTTCTGCCATGGGAGGGACAAGTGTCCCCCTTACTTCCTTCGCTGAAAAGAATTTTACAGGTAAGTTCTTACCAAAATTCGTATTTCAGCTGCAGATGGAAGTAAGGGGGACACTTCATTACGTCTGGGACGTCCCAAAGCAGTCCAAAAACAAGGGTGGGAAAAAACCTTAAACAGGCAGAAGCCAACACCTTGATAAATGCGCAACAGGCGCAACATAAACTTAACTAAAAGTTTAAATCACAGCCGCCTGAAGGACTCTACGTCCTAAGGCCGCATCAGCGGAGGCACTGACGTCCACCTTATAAAACTTTGTAAAGGTGTGAACAGAACGCCAAGTCGCTGCTCGACAGAGCTGAGCTGCCGAAGCCCCTTGATGTAAAGCCCACGAAGAGCCCACAGCTCTCGTGGAATGAGCCCGAATGTTAATCGGGCAAAGTTCGTCCATAACACGGTAAGCCTCCAAAATGGCTGACCGGATCCAACGAGCTATAGAATCTTTGGAGGCTCGTTGACCACGACGACGACCTGTCGGAATCACAAAAAGAGAATCCGACTTCCGAAAACTCTGTGTGACTGACAAATAAAATTTCAAAGCCCGCACCAAATCCAAAGTGTGCAAGGCTCGTTCCTTCGCATTCTTTGGCCCCGGACAAAGCGAAGGCAAAACAATATCCTGGTTAACATGGAATTGTGACACCACTTTAGGAAGGAAGTCATCTCGCGTGCGAAGAACAACGCGATCCGGAAAAAACTCCAAGAAAGGCGGCGAACAGGAAAGAGCCGCCAACTCGGAAACCCTTCTCAAAGAAGTGACCGCCACCAGGAAAGCAACTTTCCAAGAAAGCAAGGAAAGGCTGACAGAGTCCAAAGGTTCCAAAGGTTCACGTTGAAGAACCTTCAAAACCAAGTTAAGACGCCAAGGTGACACTGGTGCCTTTCTTGGTGGAAACTGACGGGCTACTCCGCGAAAAAAGGAACGAATGTCCCTTCGCGAGGCAATAGCTTTACGAAAAAGCAAAGACAGGGCAGACACCTGACCCTTCAGGGTGCTAATTGCCAAACCCTTGTCTAGCCCGTACTGCAAAAAAGTAAAAAAAAATTGGGAATGGAAAATTTCTTTGGATTCCTAGAAGAACCCAAACACCATGAAAAGAAGGATTCCCAGATCCTGTAATAGATCCTAGTCGTAGCCGGACTTCTGGCTGCTCGCATAGTAGCAATGACCTTTTCAGAAAACCCTTGATGGGTCAAAATTTCGGTCTCAAGAGCCAAGCCATCAAACGCAGAGACCTCAGGCCCGGATGACACACGGGACCTTGAGTTAACAAGTCCGGACGAAGAGGAAGAGGAAATGGAGGCGCCGCCAGAAGCGACATCAGCGTGGAAAACCACGTCCTTCTTGGCCAATCCGGGCTTATTAGAATAGCCGGAACTTTCTCCAGTCTGATCCGACGTAACACGAGAGGAAGCAAGGATATCGGTGGAAACACATAAACCAGCTCGAATTGGTCCCACGGAACCACCAGAGCATCCACCTCCACCGCTTTCGGATCCTTGTACCTGGACATGAAGGTCGGTAACTTGGCATTGAACCTGGATGCCATCAAGTCTACTTGGGGAGTTCCCCAACGAGAGCACAGTAGTGCAAACACCTCCGGATGAAGACTCCATTCTCCGGAATCCATCCTCTCTCGACTGAGAAAGTCTGCCTTGACATTCTGAACTCCTGGAATGTGAATAGCAGAAATGGCCGGCACTCTGGCCTCGGCCCATACCAGAATCCGAGACACCTCCGACATGAGTCTGGAGCTCCTCGTCCCGCCTTGATGGTTGATATACGCAACCGCCGTTGCGTTGTCCGTCTGAACACGGACTGGTAACCCGCTCAAAGGGACTGTCCAATGTTGGAGGCAAAGGAAAATTGCCCTCAATTCCAGAATGTTGATCGGTAACACCGATTCTTCCGGTGACCATACTCCCTGAATCCAGAGATTGTTCCAAACTCCCCCCCAGCCCGTCAGGCTGGCATCGGTGGTCAAGACCGACCACGACAGAGGAAGAAAAGATTTCCCCAGGGAAAACCTTTCCGGACGTAACCACCATTCCAGAGACTCTCGCACTTTGCGGGAGATTATGACACTGCAGTCCAGTGTCTCCTGTGTTCGATTCCATTTTTTCAAAATGAACATCTCAAGCGTCCTGCAATGGAACTGAGCAAACGGAAGTGCCTCCATAGACGCTACCATCAACCCCAGAAGGCGCATACACCTTAGAAGAGACACTGCCGTTGAGGACCGCATGGTCCGTGCAAGACTAAGCATACTGGTTTGCTTGTCCGTTGGCAGAAAAACCACTGCTTTCGCTGTGTCGAAAAGCATTCCCAAAAACAGGATTGACTGCGACGGCTCCAGAGATGACTTCTCCCAGTTGACCAGCCACCCGAAGTCCTCCAGGAGCTGAAGGGATAAATCGCGAGCCGTCACTGCCTCCTCCCTTGAGGATGCTACAATCAGAAGATCGTCCAGATAAGGAAGTATCGTGATCCCTGTCTTCGAAGAATTGCCATGAGAGGTGCCAGCACCTTTGTAAAAACTCGGGGAGCTGAAGCCAACCCGAAAGGTAGGGCCACAAATTGATAATGGTCCTGACCTATGGCAAAACGAAGAAAACGCTGATGAGCCCTTCCGATGGGAACGTGCAAATAAGCGTCGCGAATGTCGATGGACACCAAAAAATCGTTCTGTGACAGAGCTGTCACAACTGAGCGAAGCGACTCCATGCGAAACTTTTGGGTGTGAACATGCCGATTTAACCTCTTGAGATCCAGAATGGGACTAAATTTTCCCTCCTTTTTGGGAACCACAAAGAGGTTGGAATAAAAACCCTTTCCCCGGTCTTCCGGAGGAACTGGTACTACCACACCCTTCTTCAGCAGGGAATCGACTTCCCGCAGCAGAGCGGCCAATAAGTCGGGTTCTGACGGAATGCGAGACTGGCAAAAACTTTCTGGAGGGCGAGAGAAAAACTCTTTGAAATAGCCTGCCGACATGACCCGCGTCACCCAGGTGTCTGAGATGCGGGAGATCCAAATTGATTGGAATCGGAGCAGGCTACCCCCCACTCGAGAGCCCTCGAGTGAGCTCCTGGCGTCAATCCGTCTTAGCGGATTTTTTGTCAGATTCTCACTTGTCAAGTTGCGAGTTTTGTTTCCAAGCAGGGTTAGATTTCTGGGAAGACTTTTTCCCTGAAAAAGTGGGACGACTCGATCTCCAAGAGGTCTGACCGACCCGTCCCCTGGCCCGAAAAAAACCGTCGGTTACCATTGGTACCAGACCTGCCAGATGAAGACGCTACAGCTCTACGCTGAGGTAAAGCTATCTCTTTTGCCTTAGCCTTGGCAATCAAATCCGTGAGGTCAGAATCAAAAAGCTGACCACCTTTGTATGCTTGGAAACCGCATCCCTGGTCCACTGTTTAAGCCACAAGGCTCTCCTAACAGTGATTGCAGAAGACTGAGTTCTGGATATCAGGGATGTAATTGCATCACAGACATATCGGTCTGAATCTTCTATCATTCAATGATCCCCTCTATCTCGAAAAGAGGGTCCATCCTGCAGCGCTGTCCGCAGGCGACCTGTCCAACCCATGGAAGCTTTAGCAGCACACAAGGATCCTAAACTCTAAATCCATGACCTGCAGCTTCATAAATGGCTTTCGCCGCCATTTCTGTCCAGCGGATCCTGCAGATTCGCTTTCCCTTTGACAGGTAGCAAAGAAGATTTGCTAAGCTGGGATAAAGGAACATCCACTTCAGGAGACGGAATCCAACTGTCAACAATTCCGTCGAACACGGAAACAGTGTGGACAAAAACGTTCCTTCTCCACTGCTCCATTAAATTCATCCATAGTGACAATGCTGATCGCGACTTATGTGATTCCTGGAACATCCGGCCCGACTTACTAGGTAGTCTTACAGGTAAGACCTGTCATGTTGCCGGACACAGAGCTTCCGTAGGTAACGCAGGCATCGGACACAGCGCATCCACAGCGCAAGAGCAGGACAGAAACGCATCCGTAGACATAGCGTATCCGTAGCACAGGCGCAGAACACAGCGCATCTGTAGCACAGGTGCAGGACACAGTCTGTAATAGCACAGGCGCCAGACATATCGCAGGCACAGGACACAGCGTATTTTGTGTAAGCGTCGTACCAATAGTGGAGCAGACACCGAAGCCAGCGCCAAAAGTGTAGAACAGACGTACTATATGCAGTCTGAAGCGCAGACGCCGCGCTGAACATGTAAACACCGTGCGTTAGTCATAGTGGATCAGTTATATTTGATCAGTCACGCAGGTGTCAGTCACAATGTATTTGTTACAGTGGACGCCTGGCACCCAAGGGTTAACCGCTTAAGGGGTTAATGCCGCAGCCTCCTGCTGCTAGGTGGAGGTGTACGAACCCTAGATATATGCGGTACAGCCCTGGCATCTAAGGGTTAACCGCTTATTAAGGGGTTAAAGTCCCCGGCTCCCTACAACCTCCGTTGATGGAAGAGGTGAGTGAGCTCCTTCCATGAAGCGACAGCCGCAGGCAGAGTGTTTTCAGACAGATGCCCTGCGCTGTGGGAGTGAGGGGTTAATCTTCTGCTTGGGCGGCAGAAAGAGACTCACCCCTCCTTCACATTCCTGTGCAGAGGGAGATTCTTGTGTGCACTGCACTGAGTGCAGGAGCCGCAGCTCATGACCGTTCATCATATCGAGTGAAGTCTGAGGCAATAATGGCCGCCGCGCTGTTGTTGTAAAAAGCGCGCTCAAAGTGCTTCCTGCCCGCTGAAACTCCCACGCTCTCCTCCTCCTATCACAGTAATCAATCAACATGAAATACTGTAGTAGCGGCTGTCTCAGCAGCCGTCCACATGAAATACATGTAGCAGTGGCTGCAGTCACTGAAAGCACTCAACACACATATTAAAATGTGGAGTTCTCACCAGCCGAGCGTCACAGGGACCCCCAGGGATTTGTGACGCTATGCCCATTGCTTCCCCCCCAGGACAGGGAACGCAGTGACCCCAAAGCGTGGTGTGCGTCCTGTCAGGGAAGCCGCCTCATCCCCCGGGCCGGCAAGAAGTATGTAGTGACCTCCTTTCAGGGTATACATCTCTGCCAAGGGAGAGGATGGGGTTCAGCAGCGCTGAGACCCCTGAGACCTCTAGACTTAAAGTCCAGGTCCCTGTCCGATTAAAATAAAAAAATCTTCTGAGGAGCTGCCATAGCAGCGACCATCCTCCTTGGACCTCAAATCGAAACTGGAGTATACGGCAGGAGGAGCCAGAGCCGGAGGGGCCGGACAACACCCATTTTATGATATGAGGTGATTATCCTACCGGGGCTCCGCCTACCCACTAGTAATGAAGTGTCCCCCTTACTTCCATCTGCAGCTGAAAATACAAATTTTTAATAGTTGTCAACAAAATTGTTGACATTAATAAGAATAAAAGACCACAATTCATTAGATAAATAAGATTTTTATTAAAAAAGGTAACAATGTAAAAAAAATATAGACAACAAAAAACTTTTGTAAAAAATTTTAAAAACTGCAACTGCTGGTAAGATGGATCGTTGCCATTACCACGTTGCCTCTGCGGTGTATAAAAATAAGGGGGAGCACAAATGTTTTGGTTTGGTGGATTTATCCCAATTGGGTTTGGCACAGGATTGTGCGGCCATGAGTATTGCGGGTACTGAGGTCTTGCCATGACGACATAATTGTTATCCAGGTTTCCTAATGACGCTTGAGTCAGGACCTCAAACATGAGTCTCTCTGCATGAATCCGCTGTATAGGATCCAGTGTTGGGAGCTTCTCATTAGCGAAGTAAGCAAACCCAGTTATTTTTGTTTGGTCTTTTTCTGCCGTAAGCACTTTTTTGGCAATTTCAACCAATTCTGGAGTAGCCGAGGTGGGAGCCTTCCTTTTCCTTCCTAAAAATGTAAGCCGGCTCCGCACAGATGAGGATGGTGGCTCAACTGCTTCTTCGTGTTGGATCAACGCCATGCTGTCTTCTTCAGTTGGAGGTGTGGAGACAGCCTCTTCTGTGTCCTGCATGAACAAAAAACAAATGGTAAATCACAAAGAAAAAGACATTTATCTTCACACTATAACACCCAAATACAGCAAAAATGTGAAAACGACACTTGTAAATGGATAGTCCTCAACCGTTGAGCTACATAAATTATCAGTACATGAAGGGATAAATTCAGCCATTTTATCTACATTTCACAATTACATTTTTTAATTTCAAGTCCACTTTGGCATGTACATTAAAATGTGTTTTAATACAAAGGTACTTACATATATGACAGGGGAGTCCGGCTGGATCACCGGGTCTAGATCCAACATGGATGTCGCTTGTCTCGGTACTTCTTGGTCCCTTGTGAAAGAGAACAGCTCAAAGTACCACAATTTGGGGACATACACATCTTTGGCCTCGGCTCCAGATTTTGTAGAATTTTGGACTTTATTTAACTCTTTTTTGTACACTGTGCGGAGGGCCTGAATACGTTTTTTCACCGATGACTCATCCGCTGGTTCATCGGGATATCGGTTTTTGCACAGCTCCACCAGTTTTTGGTACGCATCCTTCTTTTTTAGCCTGTTGCAGTAATCAGCCGACTTTATTTTCCACAGGCAAGGCATCGAGCGGTACATCTCGATGAATTCCCGCAGAAATTCATGCTTATCGGCCATCTGTAATAAAAAAAGGATTATGTGAGAACGGCAGAATGGTTAAATAAAATAACTAGCATGGATCATAAAATGGTGGTGGGCGCAGCAGGAGAAAACAATGGCAGAGCTAAATAAAAGTCATAGATGGACCACTATGGTAAAAACAGCAGGGATCACAAAATGGTGGTGGGCGCAGCTGGACTAAACAATGGCAGAGCTGGGATCATAAAATGGTGGTGGTGGGCGCGCCAGAACAAAACAATGGCAAAAAAAAACAAAATTGATGGACGACAATGGTTAACAACAGCTGGGATCTAAAAATGGATCTGTAACATTTAAAAAAAAATAAAAATTAAATGTGACAAAAAAATACCTACCTTACAAGACTTGTTTGTGATCCTGAAAAAAAAATAAAAAAAATAGGGAAACGCAATAGCGCCACAAACTGGATCGCAGAAAATATAACGGCATAGCCTGGATCGCAGCTAATGCAAGAGGCACAGACTGGATAGCAGAAAAAATCAACGGCGTAGTCTGGATCGCAGCAAACGCAATAGTGGCACAAACTGGATCGCAGTAGCTACAAAAGCTAGCAGGACGCACTGGAACGATTCTGGAGATTTGAAAGAACCGCTTCTGCTCAAGAGCAATGGAAAGGAGCGCTGATAAGTCGTCTTTTATAACGCGGTCATCCAATCACAAAGTGAGAGTTGTGATAAACAGTCATGACATAAATAGTGACCACCAATCTGTGATGAGGGGCGTGGAAAAGGTTGCGCTCAATCACGCCTATCGAGGTCGTGATCTTTCACATTACATGCAGTGTGGCACGTCCCAATGACCGCCAAAGTCGTTAAAGAGATCGCTGACCGCTGATGCGTCGTTAATGAGATCGTCCAGTTTGGCAGCTACTAGCGACCTTAAAGCGATCACACCAACGATCTCGTTAGCTTGCGTCGTTATCGTGATCGCTAGCAAGATCGTTTAGTGTGGCAGTACCTTTAGGCTTATGTCAACACAGCTAGAGGACTCCCCATTGTTCTCCTAAGCCGGGGAGAACTCACAATACACATTCCTATAGACATACCGGAGCCATGCAATGGACCAAACCATTGACTAGGAGGTGGGAACCTCTTCCTCCCCCTACCCTTGGGCTGTTCCCAGTAGCCCAAGACAAAGGGACTTATGCGTGACCAGTGGTTGTGTTGGAAGATCTCTAAAGAAAAAGGGTGAGGGCTCTTAGCTGCGGCAAGACCTCACGTCGGTCTGTGATTTTGGACTTATGGGCATCAGGAATAACATGGATATTTGATTTGGTATGCTGCCTGTCTCAATAAATCGCGTTGGATTGTTCATAGCCCGGTGGTCTTTTCTTGCTCTGCCACATACCCCGTCACAAACTGGTTGGCAGCGGTGGGATCAGAGCAGAATGAATGGAGGACAACGGCCCATCAACTTCTGGAACCAGAGCCTCAGAGTACAAGAACTGGACTGTGGGGAGCTTACAAACAAAGGCCCGTGAACTGGGGGTCAGCTACAAGGGACTCTCCAAGGAGCAGCTAACTGAGGCTTTGGAAGGAGTTCGCCTGCAAGAGGACACTGAGGAAGCACCTCCACGGCAAATGGAGGAAAGGCGACAGGCAGAGGTAAATACCCAAAAAAGTCAGTGGGCTGTGTGGTACGAGGAGGAGATGGCAATGATGGGAGAGGAGGTCTCCATAGACTATAAGATGGAGGTCATGCGAGGAGCTAAGGAGATGGCATTGCTGGGGAGGCAGATAGCTTTGGAAGCAGCTAGAAGCTCCAGACAGACTGTAACCCCAGCACCCACCATGAGGGAACTTCCCAGAGTGTCCCGCAAAGATTTCAAGCCGTTCCAGGAGGCTGCAGGTGACATTGAAGGCTTCTTCCAGGACTTTGAGCATCAGTGTCGATTAATGGAAGTCCCAGAAAGAGAGCGAGTACGACATCTGGTGGGGCTCTTAGAGGGTGGAGCTGCCGCAGCCTATAGAGCTATGGACCCTCGGGGGGACTGTGAGTATGCAGACATTAAACGGACTGTTCTAGAACACTATGCTGTGACCCCAGACACGTATAGAACCCTGTTATGATTTGGTAGCTGAGGAGAGCAGGCAAAAAAGGCAATACACCAGAGAGGTTGGAATCTACTGGATTGCAGTACCCTGACTAACCACCACAACTAAAGGCAGCCGTGGAGCGTACCTACGTTGGTCCTAGACGCCTCGTCACAGCCTGAGAAAGTAACTACACCTAAAGATAGTTTTCCTCTTTCTATCTGCCCCGGAGCAGATCCCTAAAGAACATAGGAAGCCCCCAAACATGTAATGGCGGTTAGACAAGAGGAATTACAGACACAGACAGAAAATAGTATGAGCAAACGTTGGGGCCCAATCTTCCTAGAAAGAAAAGGATAGGAAGGACACTTACTGCAATCCAAAAAACCCTAAAAAAATACCAACTCACTAATTGCAAAAACACCTGAGATCACATGACCTCTACCACCTAAATTAGTTCTCTGGTGTAACAAAACTAAGCAGCAGCCACTGAAAAAACTGGAAAAGTCAAATGAACAAATAACAGTGGCTCAGATAAACTGAGAGGAGCACAAGCCCCCGGAGGGGACCTGGCTGACCTCCATAGAAGTGCAGGACAAAATGCAAAAAGCAAGCACAAAAATAAAAGCAGGAAATATCTTATCTGTTAGCAGAAGATGCAGGCAAGACACAGCAAGCTTCCAAGTGAACCAGGAACCAAAGTTGAGACAAGAACAATTGATCACCGGCAACCCTGATGGGAGGGAACCTCCCTTATATAAGACCAGTCTGTAACACCTGATTGCCAGTCTTCACAATCTTCATTGAATAGTTCAGTACTGTTTGTAACCACCAGAGGGAGCTTCTGCTCAGAATTCATTTCTAACACATTCACAACAGAACCCAGTTTCGTACTTTGGCCTGTGATGAGGAGGTGTCCTTCAAGATGTATGTCCACAGACTCAAACAAATATGTCATCGCTGGCTGGAGGGAGAGGAGGCCTTAACTTGGGGGGCCTTCCTCCAGGTCATCTTGAAAGAGCAGTTTTACTTCAAGTGCCCCGCTGAGATCCGAGAATGGGTGCGTGAAAGGAGACCAGCCACGGTGGAGGAAGCTGTAGCTCTAGCGGATGAGGCTCTCACCATCAAGCCTCAATGGAAAAAACTACTACTCAGGGAGAAAAGAACTACCAGCCCCCCGACGATGGTGGCACCTGGTCCTTCGGCCTCCCATATTCACCATCCCAATAGACCATCAACTCATTGTGACCTTCGTGTGACTGGGCCTCGCATTACTCCTGCTCCACCTTCGGGACTACGACGTGGGGGAAGAGTCCCAGAGCGCAGATGTTATAGATGTGGGCAGCCTGGACATCTGCAATTTCAATGTCCAGGTGTTCGGAGACAGGACGGCTACAGACCGCCTTTGCCGGTTCGTTATCTACAGACACTCTCACCAGGAGAAGAGCTGGATTCAGTCCCTGATGACTTGCCAAGTGACTCCGATACCCTGGCTCCCATACCAGGAGTCTATGGGGTGCGAGCCCCAGCCACCTGTTCTTCTGACCTTCAGCACCAACATCTACAGGAGGTCGTGCTGGATGGCCAAAAAGTTGTTGGCTTCCATGACACTGGGGCTTTTCTCACAATAGTCGATCCCCGAGTACTTCAGCCAGAAGCAATTCAAAAGGGACCAGGAATTGCCATTGTATTTTCTGGAGGCACCCAGAGATATATTCCAAGAGCGAGGGTGACCCTGGATTATGGCTTTGAGGCCAAACAATGCGTGGTCGGTGTGATGAGCGGCCTCCCTGCAGACGTTCTTTTAGGAAATGATGTGGGACATCTGCATTGCCACTTTGTCGGTGCGGTAACCAGAAGTCAAGCCAAGAGAGCAGCAAATGGGGACGCCTACAACTCATCCATGGAAATGAGGCCACCAGAACCGCCAACACCAAAATGCAGATGGACTGTCCAGGCAGGAGGAGCCCTGAGTCCGGTCAGCCCTGCCTGTGTGTACTTAACAAGCGACCTGTAGAGGTCCCTCGTACGTACACAAAATTGGAGGGGAAGGAATTGTCATGATACATAGTTTGCATTGTCCTGTATTTCTGTATACCTTTGTTCCTTCATCATCATTTAACTTAAGGGTATGCCACACTAAGCGAGATCGCTAACGAGATCGCTAAAACGTCAGTATTTAGCGATCTCGTTAGCGACCTCGTTGTGTGTGGCATGTAGCAACGATGTGGCCCCTGCTGTGATGTCGCTGATCGTTCACTAGCGTTCTGGACCGTTTTTTGATCGTTGGCGTCCCGCTGGTGAGCCTATATCACTGTGTTTGGCACCTTTTGCGAACGACGAGCGACCTCATTTGTGACGCATATGACAGCGGCGCAGGCGGGACTAGGGTTTTTTAGTGTCACGGAGTGGATCGCAATATCTGTAGGTTCTCTTTTGCGTCACAGAGAGGATCGCAGAAGTTGCAAAGCAGGCTAGCAGGACGCAGAGAGCAGGAGCGATGCTGGAAATTCCTATGAATCAGAAGCGCTCAGTACATGCTAATGACAGATCCTAACGACCGCCAAAGTCGTTAAAGAGATCGCTGACCGCTGATGAGTCGTTTATGAGATCTCCTGTTTGGCAGCTACTAGCGACCTAAAAGCGATCACACCAACGATCTCGTTAGCTTGCGTCGTTATCGTGATCACTAACGAGATCGCTAAGTGTGGCAGTACCTTTAGGCTTATGTCAACACAGCTAAAGGACTCCCCATTGTTCTCCTAAGTCGGGGGAGAACTCACAATACACATTCATATAGACATCTCGGAGCCACGCAATGGACCAAACCATTGACTAGGAGGTGGGAACCTTTTCTCCCCCTACCCTTGGGCTGTTCCCAGTAGCCCAAGACAAGGGACTTATGCGTGACCAGTGTGTGTTGAGAGATCTCTAGAGAAAGAGGGTGAGGGCTCTTAAGCCTGGGTCTCACATAGCGATACACCAGCAATCCCGACAACGATATGCACTTGTCAGGATCGCTGGTGTATCGCTACATGATCGGTGCTGAGCTGCCAAACAGGTAGCTCAGGCAGCGATCAGGACAGCGACACTGCGGGTAACGTTGCTTAGTTACCCGCAGTGTACGTTGGATACCAGCGCCCTGATGCAGGGAGCTGGTAACCAAGGTACATATCGGGTTTCCAAGCGCTGCGCGGTGCCTGGAAACCCGCTGTGTACCTTGGTTACCAGCTCCCTGCATCAGGGCGCTGGTATCCAAGGTACACAGCGGGTTTCTAGGCACAGCCCCGCGCCTGGAAACCCGCTGTGTACCTTGGTTACCAGCGGATCGCTGGTCTCCTGCCTGTCACACGCAGCGATGCGTGCCTGTCAGCGGGAGACCAGCGATCAAAAAAATGTCCAGGACATTCAGCGACGATCAGCGATACCCGGCAGGGGGGCTGATCATCGCTGAATGTCACACACAGCGATATCGCTGGGGAGATCGCTGCTGCGTCACAAAACTAGTGACTCAGCAGCGATCTCGCTAGCGAGATCGCTGTGTGAGATGGGGGCTTTAGCTGCGGCAAGACCTCACGTCAGTCTGTGATTTTGGACTTATTATGGACATCAGGAATAACATGGATATTTGATTTGATATGCTGCCTGCCTCAATAAATCCCGTTGGATTGTTCTTAGCCCGGTGGTCTCTTCTTGCTCTGCCGCATACCCCGTCACACTCACCCCTGTTAAACTGCACACATACCAAAAAATATATATACTCAACTTTCATCCCTGTGCTCCTGCGCTGTCCCGTTCTGCCGGAGGCCGGGGGAGGAGTGTGGCGCCGGAGTACGCGCATGGCCATACCGCACTGTCCGGCGACATATTGCTGAAGACACACTGCAAATGTGTCTTCAGTAAAATGGCGCAGGATAGCGCTATGCGCATGCTCCATTCCGTTCGCACTCATGCCCCGGTCTCCTGCGAGAAGAGAAGAGCCGCGGCAACACTCCTCCTGGTCAGGTAAGTATATAAGTATGGCGCCGGAGATAGCGGTATGCATCCAGTGTCTACGTGTACCGCAATCTCCGGCGTCATACACACTCCTCTTACCTGTAACCGCTGGATGTCGTCTTCTGTGTGGAGGAGGACTGCGCAGTCTATAAAGGCTTCAGAGTGACTCTCCCAGCGTTATATTCTAGATGTACTGTATATACATACACACACGTATTATAGATATATATACACACAGACATGTATTCTATGTGTATATCTCAATTCTATCCATTATAATCTAAGCTGTCACTCTGTGGATACAATGTGCGCGGCAGATCGTTTCCCAGCTTTACATTTGTCTATCTGAAATCTATATATACTGTATATGTGTTTTTAAGAAATTCCGTTTTAAAACTCTGTAATTGATTTAGAACATTTCTCTATGTAAATCAGATGCTCGGTGTGAAAAATCAGATTATACTCCCATAAAAAACGCCTGACACTCGCATGACACTTACATTACACTCATCCGACTCTGCTGCATCAAAATTGGACCGATTTTTAAATCGCTAGTGTGTCTCCAGCCTTACTGTGTATGTAACGGTGGTGTGAGATCAGTGGCCCAAAGTCATTTAACCCCTGAAAAACATCTGTTACTTATTCAAATCTGTGAAAATTGGCTGTTTGCCCACTTTGATGCCAATTATGATGCCCAGAACCCATTTGGGCCAGGCAGGAGAGACCTGGGTTTGATGCAGGGCATCACTATCTGTGTATTCTTAGTGTGAGATCAGTGGCCCAAAGTCATTTAACCCCTTAATAACATCAGTTACTTAGTCAAATCTGTGAAAATTGTCCTTTTGCCCACTTTGATGCCAATTCTGATGCCTAGAACCCATTTGGGCCAGGCAGGAGAGACCTGGGTTTGATGCGGGGCATCACTATCTGTGTATACTTAGTGTGAGATCAGTGGCCCAAAGTCATTTAACCCCTGAAAAACATCTGTTACTTATTCAAATCTGTGAAAATTGTCCTTTTGCCCACTTTGATGCCAATTATGATGCCCAGAACCCATTTGGGCCAGGCAGGAGAGACCTGGGGTTGATGCAGGGCATCACTATCTGTGTATTCTTAGTGTGAGATCAGTGGCCCAAAGTCATTTAACCCCTTAATAACATCAGTTACTTAGTCAAATCTGTGAAAATTGTCCTTTTGCCCACTTTGATGCCAATTCTGATGCCTAGAACCCATTTGGGCCAGGCAGGAGAGACCTGGGTTTGATGCGGGGCATCACTATCTGTGTATTCTTAGTGTGAGATCAGTGGCCCAAAGTCATTTAACCCCTGAAAAACATCTGTTACTTATTCAAATCTGTGAAAATTGGCTGTGTGCCCACTTTGATGCCAATTATGATGCCCAGAACCCATTTGGGCCAGGCAGGAGGGACCTGGGTTTGATGCGGGGCATCACTATCTGTGTATTCTTAGTGTGAGATCAGTGGCCCAAGGTCATTTAACCCCTGAAAAACATCTGTTACTTATTCAAATCTGTGAAAATTGCTGTGTGCCCACTTTGATGCCAATTCTGATGCCCAGAACCCATTTGGGCCAGGCAGGAGGACCTGGGTTTGATGCGGGGCATCACTGTCTGTGTATGCTTAGTGTGAGATCAGTGGCCCAAAGTCATTTAACCCCTGAAAAACATCTGTTACTTATTCAAATCTGTGAAAATTGTCCTTTTGCCCACTTTGATGCCAATTCTGATGCCCAGAACCATTTGGGCCAGGCAGGAGAGACCTGGGTTTGATGCGGGCATCACTATCTGTGTATTCTTAGTGTGAGATCAGTGGCCCAAAGTCATTTAACCCTTAAAAACATCTGTTACTTATTCAAATCTGTGAAAATTGGCTGTGTGCCCACTTTGATGCCAATTATGATGCCCAGAACCCATTTGGGCCAGGCAGGAGGGACCTGGTTTGATGCGGGCATCATATCTGTGTATTCTTAGTGTGAGATCAGTGGCCCAAAGTCATTTAACCCCTGAAAAACATCTGTTACTTATTCAAATCTGTGAAAATTGGCTGTGTGCCCACTTTGATGCCAATTTGATGCCCAGAACCCATTTGGGCCAGGCAGGAGGGACCTGGGTTTGATGCGGGGCATCACTATCTGTGTATACTTAGTGTGAGATCAGTGGCCCAAAGTCATTTAAACCCCTGAAAAACATCTGTTACTTATTCAAATCTGTGAAAATTGGTGTGTGCCCACTTTGATGCCAATTTGATGCCCAGAACCCATTTGGGCCAGGCAGGAGGGACCTGGGTTTGATGCAGGGGCATCACTATCTGTGTATATCTTAGTGTGAGATCAGTGGCCCAAAGTCATTTAACCCCTAAAAACATCTGTTACTTATTCAAATCTGTGAAAATTGGCTGTGTGCCCACTTTGATGCCAATTCTGATGCCCAGAACCCATTTGGGCCAGGCAGGAGGGACCTGGGTTTGATGCGGGGCATCACTTCTGTGTATTTCTTAGTGTGAGATCAGTGGCCCAAAGTCATTTAACCCCTGAAAAACATCTGTTACTTATTCAAATCTGTGAAAATTGTCCTTTTGCCCACTTTGATGCCAATTCTGATGCCCAGAACCCATTTGGGCCAGGCAGGAGAGACCTGGGTTTGATGCAGGGGCATCACTATCTATGTATTTTAGTGTGAGATCAGTGGCCCAAAGTCATTTAACCCCTTAAAAACATCTGTTACTTATTCAAATCTGTGAAAATTGGCTGTGTGCCCACTTTGATGCCAATTCTGATGCCCAGAACCCATTTGGGCCAGGCAGGAGGACCTGGGTTTGATGCAGGGTCATCATTATCTGTGTATTCTTAGTGTGAGATCAGTGGCCCAAAGTCATTTAACCCCTGAAAAACATCTGTTACTTATTCAAATCTGTGAAAATTGGCTGTGTGCCCACTTTGATGCCAATTATGATGCCCAGAACCCATTTGGGCCAGGCAGGAGGGACCTGGGTTTGATGCGGGGCATCACTATCTGTGTATACTTAGTGTGAGATCAGTGGCCGCAAAGTCATTTAACCCCTGAAAAACATCTGTTACTTATTCAAATCTGTGAAAATTGTCTTTGTGCCCACTTTGATGCCAATTATGATGCCCAGAACCCATTTGGGCCAGGCAGGAGGGACCTGGGTTTGATGCGGGCATCACTATCTGTGATACTTAGTGTGAGATCAGTGGCGCAAAGTCATTTAACCCCTGAAAAACATCTGTTACTTATTCAAATCTGTGAAAATTGTCCTTTTGCCCACTTTGATGCCAATTCTGATGCCCAGAACCCATTTGGGCCAGGCAGGAGGGACCTGGTTTGATGCGGGGCATCACTATCTGTATATTCTTAGTGTGAGATAGTGGCCCAAAGTCATTTAACCCCTGAAAAACATCTGTTACTTATTCAAATCTGTGAAAATTGTCCTTTTGCCCACTTTGATGCCAATTCTGATGCCCAGAACCCATTTGGGCCAGGCAGGAGAGACCTGGGTTTGATGCGGGGCATCAATATCTGTGTATTATTAGTGTGAGATCAGTGGCCCAAAGTCATTTAACCCCTGAAAAACATCTGTTACTTATTCAAATCTGTGAAAATTGTCCTTTTGCCCACTTTGATGCCAATTCTGATGCCCAAACCCATTTGGGCCAGGCAGGAGGGACCTGGGTTTGATGCAGGGTATCATTATCTGTTATTCTTAGTGTGAGATCAGTGGCCCAAAGTCATTTAACCCCTTAAAAACATCTGTTACTTATTCAAATCTGTGAGAATTGGCTGTGTGCCCACTTTGATGCCAATTCTGATGCCCAGAACCCATTTGGCCCAGGCAGGAGGGACCTGGGTTTCATGTAGGGCATCACTATCTGTGTATACTTAGTGTGAGATCAGTGGCCCAAAGTCATTTAACCCCTGAAAAACATCTGTTACTTATTCAAATCTGTGAAAATTGGCTGTGTGTGCCCACTTTGATGCCAATTCTGATGCCCATAAACCCATTTGGGCCAGCTGGAGGGACCTGGGTTTGATGCGGGGTATCATTATCTGTGTATTCTTAGTGTGAGATCAGTGGCCCAAAGTCATTTAACCCCTTAAAAACATCTGTTACTTATTCAAATCTGTGAAAATTGGCTGTGTGCCCACTTTGATGCCAATTCTGATGCCCAGAACCCATTTGGGCCAGGCAGGAGGGACCTGGGTTTGATGCGGGGCATCACTATCTGTGTATACTTAGTGTGAGATCAGTGGCCCAAAGTCATTTAACCCCTGAAAAACATCTGTTACTTATTCAAATCTGTGAAAAATTGGCTGTGTGCCCACTTTGATGCCAATTCTGATGCCCATAACCCATTTGAGCCAGGCAGGAGAGACCTGGGTTTGATGCGGGGCATCAATATCTGTGTATTATTAGTGTGAGATCAGTGGCCCAAAGTCATTTAACCCTTAAAAACATCTGTTACTTATTCAAATCTGTGAAAATTGTCCGTTTGCCCATTTTGATGACAATTCTGATGCCCAGAACCCATTTGGGCCAGGCTGGAGGGACCTGGGTTTGATACGGGGCATCACTATCTGTATATTCTTAGTGTGAGATCAGTGGCCAAAGTCATTTAAACCCCTGAAAAACATCTGTTACTTATTCAAATCTGTGAAAATTGTCCGTTTGCCCACTTTGATGCCAATTCTGATGCCCATAACCCGTTTGGGCCAGGCAGAAGGGACCTGGGTTTGATGCGGGGTATCATTATCTGTGTATTCTTAGTGTGAGATCAGTGGCCCAAAGTCATTTAACCCCGAAAAA
>JARQOD010008153.1:0-36697 GCA_033576555.1 Oophaga sylvatica
CACCCACTTAATGATTTCCTTCTGCCATCCAGCCACCAAAAGCTGCGAGACAAAGCATCAGCTTTAACATTTTTAGTACCTGGGATGTAAGTAACGGTAAAATTAAACCGCGAGAAAAACAGTGCCCACCTAGCCTGACGGGCATTCAAGCGTTTGGCAGCATCAAGGTAGACCAGATTTTTATGATCGGTGAAGACTTGAACGGGAAATTCCGCTCCCTCCAAAAAATGACGCCAGTGTTCAAATGCGAGTTTAATTGCCAACAATTCCCGATTACCGATATCATAATTTAGTTCAGACTCAGAAAATTTCTTTGAAAAAAAAGCACAGGGATGTACTCCATCCGTCTTTTCCTGAGACAACACTGCACCGACCCCCACAGAAGAAGCATCAACCTCAACCAAAAATGGTTTAGTCACATCAGGCTGCGTAAGGATGGAGCAGAGCTGAACTTCTCCTTTAGCAACACAAAAGCCTCAATGGCCTCAGTAGTCCACTGAACCGCATCAGCACCTGTCCTGGTGAGATCGGTCAGAGGTTTGGCAATCACAGAAAATTTTTTAATGCATTTTCTATAATAATTGGCGAACCCCAAAAACCTCTGTATTGATTTCACACCAATAGGTCTAGGCCATTCCTGCACAGCTTGCACTTTCACCGGGTCCATCTCAAAACCTTCACTGGAGACAATGTAGCCCAAAAAACTAAGTCTCTGTACAGCAAACTCACATTTTTCTAGCTTAGCAAAAAGTGAATTATCACTCAGTAACTGTAATACTTCACGCACACTCCTCCAATGAGACTCCAAATCCGGTGAATAAATCGAAATGTCATCCAAATACACAACCACACTTCTGCCGATCAAAGGTCTAAGGATGTCATTAATAAGATTCTGAAAAAATGCCGGAGCACTGGAAAGCCCAAAAGGCATAACCAGATTCTCAAAATGACCCAGAGGAGTGTTAAACGCAGTCTTCCATTCATCCCCCTCCTTCATGCGCAACAAATTGTATGCCCCTCGAAGATCAATTTTCGAGAACCACTTGGCCCCCACTAACTGGTTAAACAAATCAGGAATCAATGGCAGTGGGTAAGGATTGCGTACAGTGATTTTATTAATCTCACGAAAGTCTAGACAAGGCCGTAAACCGCCGTCCTTTTTTTTAACAAAAAAAAATCCAACCGCCACAGGAGACTTGGAAGGCCTAATGTGACCGGCGGCCAAGCTTGTCTGTATGTATTCCTCCAAAGCCTTTCTCTCAGGAATAGTCAAATTAAATAAACGACTTTTAGGAAGAGTTGCTCCAGGGACAAATTCAATTGCACAATCATAATCTCTATGAGGAGGGAATACCTGCGATTCCTTATCAGAAAAAACTTTCCAAAACTCCTGAATAGGTACAGGTAACTCCCCCTTAACTACAGCAGCAATACGCCCGTTACAACACTTGTCATAACAATTAGGACTCCAGGACTTAATTTCATTGGTAGACCAATCCAGTACCGGATTGTGCAATTTTAACTAAGGTAACCCCAAAATCACCGGTGAGGGCAAATTATTCAAAACTACCAAATCCAAATTCTCTTGATGAACACCATTAATAGTAAGAGGAAATTCACAGATATGGTGAGTAACATTTTTCAAGGGAGAACCATTCACAGAAACCACATTAATAGGGGAAGACAGAAGTTTGGGTTTTAATTTTAGTTTTTCCAAAATTTTCCCATCAATCACATTGAGAGTTGAACCACAATCCACAAATGCCCGAAACTCCATTAATTCCTCCTCAACAGCAGTGGTAGCAGAAAGAAAGACACCTTTATTGTTTAAACAAGCTATACGGGCGAAACTGACCTCATATTTTTTTTCTCTTTATTCATACGAAGCACACAGTTCTTAATGAAATGGTCAGATTTGCCACAATAGAAACACAAACCTTCAGCAAATCTGCGTTCTTTTTCCCGAGAGTGAGGTGCCATTGCTCCAATTTCCATCGGCTCTCCAATGTCAGTACAGTCCCTCTCCAGACTTGGAGCTGACAAGGCAGGTTTACTCTCATTAATCCTTGCACGCAGTCTCCTATCCACCCGTATGGCTAATTGCATAGCCTCTTGCAAGTTACCAGGTATAGGATAAGCAATCAGCAAATCTTTAACCCTTTCACTTAAGCCTGCAAGAAATAAACTTTTCAAAGTTGAATCGTTCCACCCCACCTGAGTGGACCACCTTCGGAAGTGAGTACAATATTTTTCCACATTCCCTGATCCCTGTCTCAAACGTCTCAATTCTGTCTCAGCTGATGAAACATGATCAGGATCGTCATACAATAACCCCAAAGCAGAAAAAAAACTATCCACTGATCTAAAGCATGGATCACTAGGCTGCAGAGAAAAGGCCCAGTCCTGAGGTTCTTTGGCAAAAGTGACATTATAAACCCTATGCGCTGTGATTCATCACCAGAGGATCTGGGTCTCAAATGGAAATACAACAAGCAAGCATTTTTAAAAGAAAAAAAATCTTGTTGTTCACCAAAAAATAAATCAGGCAAACGTACCTTTGGCTCCACGAAATGTGCTCCAGAACAACTACTCACGTGTTGCTGGATCTCAGCCACCTCCAGAGAAAGTCCCTGCAGGCGTTGAGCCAAATCCTGAACCGACACCATGATGGAAACAGAAAATCTTTCCTTAGAGATTTTTTTTTTTTTTTTGGGCTGGACTTACTGTTATGATCTGCTACAAGCACTAAGGAAAGATGGGAATTCTGTCCCTACATTATAACTAAGCTGGATCCCTACGATGTAACGGGGAACCTGATCCTGCGACCAGACCCGCTAAAGTCCTCAGCTAGTCTGAACGAAGACCTATAGTTGCGAGGGAGGAATCCCTACAAGATCTAGGGACTGGGAGAAAAGGTGGACACCTCCTAACAGAAATTGTAGCAGGGAAAATTAAACAGAAAACAAATTACTTAGAGATCCTAAGATCAAGCAAAACTGACTGAGAAAGGCACCTAAGCACCTGGCTAGCTTAAGAGTAGATAATACAATGAAGTCCAGCAAAGCCAGAAGGGCGGAGCCAGACTAAATAGGGAAAAAAGGTCATGTGACCAGCAAACTGAAAAAACCTAACAAGAGGGTTCTAACAGTCATTGACCTGCTGAAGACGGTACCACTTGAAGAGAGAAATCAGTGGCCAGACCTACTACCTGATTTGGTAGATCTGTACAATCACATACCTGTGAGTTCCACGAATTGCACCCCAGCCTACCTTATGCGGGCAAGACCAGGAAAGCTGCCCATGGATCTAGAGCTTGGTGTTGTAGAACCAGAAGCTGATGTGAATACTGAGGACTGGGATATGACCAGACAGGAGCAGTACAGAAATGTATAGGCCTGTGTTGAAGACAGTCTCACTAGAGTAAGAGATAAACTAGAGACACGCTACAACAAGTGTGCACCAGCAGAACCTTTCAAAACTGGTGAAGTTGTGCTGAACGAAAGAGAAGGATGCACAAACTCGATGATCAATGGGAAAAAGAGCCCTACACTGTGTTGAATTCAACGTTTGATAACCAGAAAACATGTCTAATCAGTAAAGATGGAGGAAGAACGACCACAACTGTATCCAGAGATCACCTAAAGTTGTGTCCAGATCCTAATTTTTTTTTCTTTGTTTTTTTTCACAGATCCTGGAGCAGCACCCTGCAACCTGGTCCTGGAGCGGTCCTTCAGAGAGCTGCCTCGGACCCGTCCCAGCCATCCACCAGCCAAGAAGCACCTTGTGGGTCGGCATCACAGCCAGCTGGAGAACAGGAAGCTGGTCAATCAAGTGTTCCCCTGTCACAGGTCTCTGCCACTGGTTTTGCCGGCACTTCCCACCCGTGGCAGAAGGCCTCTGACAGGAATCTCATGCCCAAGTTCTGTCACTTGAGCACGGTTTTCCAAAATGGCCTCAAGGCGATGGGTGACAGAGTGGATAGCGGTTTTGCACTAATGGAACAATGCTTCCAGTCTCTCGAGCGTCGCCTTGAACATCTTGAAGCCGACCTCAACAGACCAGCGAACCATTTTTTTCAACAAATTGAACGGGGCATGGCGGAACACCTTAGTCCTGATCTCCAGCTGACTGTGATGCATGCCTCCAACAATGCTTACATGCAGGCTATGCAGCAGAGTTGGTATGTGCAGCAGCAGCCAGTGGTGCCTTTCCCACCCGTGCCACCACTGACTCGCTTCACCTCACTACCGACTTCTGCTGCATACCACTGCACGGCCACCAGCATTCCAATCAATGCTGGACCACACTACACCACACAAAGTCACAGTGCAGCTGGACACTCCCCCGCCACCACCATGCCAAGCGCTGCTCCTGTTTGGACTTCCTCCACCCCTGCTTGGACCTCCACCCCTGCTTGGACCACTACCACCTCCAGGGACGCCACTGTGGAGCCCAGCTGTGCTGAGATTCCCACATCTCCTGGAAGGGTGCATTAAAAGATTTAACCACTAGAGGTCCTCAACCATACACACACCTTCATCCATCCCTAAGACCACCAGAGGGAGCTGTATAAACATATAAAAGGAGGGTGAAGACAGGAAAGTGAATTCAGTCTGAAGTCTGCAGCCCGAAGTGCAGTTCAGTTCAGTTCAATAGAGTGGAGTCTAGTAGAGTGGAGTCTAATCCATTCCAGTCTAGTCAGAGCTGAGGCAATTGAGTTGTCTGCAGACAGAGCAAACGAGTGGAGTTTGCAGCAAGGGACTCCAGAGCTCAAGTTGAGAGCCAGGAGCGTGCCGACCCTCAGAGAGCGGCGAAGAGGCAGCCCACCAACTGCCAGTGTGTGTAGTCGTGTGAGGGCCCGAGTATGCCGAAGGCAAGTGGAGAGGAGTAGTAAAAGGAGGCAGAGGAGCCTTTCCGGGCTCACCTCAACGAGTATTACTGGACGCCGGGGTCCGAGTCTATAGGGATCTTCAAGACCCATAGGAGAACATCGGAGTTCCTGGAGGACTACAGGTCCCAGGAGCACCGCAGAGCTGATACGTAACAGGGGCCAGAAGGACGGAGTTCAGGCGAGCAGGGCCCTGCAAGCAGGGACACTATACTTCAAGAAAAGGTCCAACCACAAGGTCAGCCATGTGCAGGATGGAGACTAAGTTAGGCCCAGCTTCATGCAGGCCAGGACTTTATTACAGTAAGGCAAGGAACAGGAGGCCACACACCTACTCAGTGGGAGAATCTGGATGTGCACCCTTCACCCTAGAGTGCTCTGGGGAGTGCCTGCAACATCTTCAAAGGTACCAAAGTGACTTGTGTGTGTGTGTCCATCTTTTTACCCCTAACTGCCGGGTCTTCCCCTCGTCCTGCTTCTATATATATCTACCAGCCCTGAAGTATTTAGCCTCACCTGTGTGAGGCCTAACATCTAGCTGCGCAACACCAACCCTTCAGTGGATCTGCACAGTAGCGCTGGTCACCCTGACCAGGTACTACAGGTGGCGTCACGAATCCCCATACCAACATTCAATTCCCCTGTAAATATCCCACATTTATGGGTGAGCGCCCAGGGCCACGGACCGAGCTGTGTTGCCGTGACATCCCCTGCTCTGGGAGGGCAGCTCACCACCACCACCGACAGGAGCAGCTGGGGGACCCTCATTTGCTATTCAGGGCCACGGACCCTGGCAGGAGGTCCACCAGCCCACGGAGGTCCCCCAGCACATGGTGGTCCCCAAGCACTAGAAGCTCCACAAGCACCAGGAGGTCCGCAAGCCACAGGAGGTCCCCAAGCACCAGGTCCCCAAGCCAAAGGAGCTCCACAAGCACCGGGAGGTCCTCAAGCCACAGGAGGTCCCCAAGCCAAAGGAGCTCCACAAGCACCAGGAGGTCCCCAAGCCACAGTAGGTCCCCAAGCCAAAGGAGCTCCACAAGCACCAGGAGGTCCTCAAGCACCAGGTCCCCAAGCAAAAGAGCTCCTAAAAAAGTACAAAGATTGGACGAAATGTCCACAAAAAATTAAAAACTTTTGTCCTCCACCATGTCTGACCCGCTGCCTTCCCCCCACCACTTTCGTCGCTCCTTCCCCTCGAACCCCTTCGTCACCCACCCAAAGTCAATCCTCATCCCTCCACACTCCCAAGTTACCTCCATCTTCCCCCAAACGTCGGCCCCATTAATTTTTTTTTGTGAGTGAGTCTTGTCAAATAAATGTACCTTTTTTTTTCCCCCAACTCTTTGGTTTAATTGTGTCTTTCGCCGCCTACACACACAGCGTCGTACACACACTGCACTGTACACTTTGTGATTTTGCCACTACAGAGCTCCAGTACCGACACATGCTTCTTGTGTCAGTCCTGGAGCTATGTGTTGTCCAAAACACAAACATATGACTTGTATTTTCACCAAGAGTCTCTTTAGTATACAAATATTAGTTAACTGAATAGAGGATGTTGGTGAGTGCAAGGCATATCTATTATCACTTTGCCAGGTATCATAAAGAGTGAATTGAGGATGGTGTGTTTTGCCCATCAACTTTTCACTCTTTGTAACACAAGGCTAGGGGATTGCAGATATACCTTGTAATTAACCACATCCTCTATTCAGTGTGTGGTGAATAAACAGAAGAGATGATGGAGAAAATACACATCACATCTACAATCCCCTGGCCTGGTATCATAACTATCACACCTGGCCAGGTGACTATACCTATGAGTTGTCATCTGCAGCGTCGCTTCAGTCTGCATCATCTATTGCATGCAGTCTGTAGAGATGCTGGTGGTTAACTCATATGTGTATTCACCTGCCCAGGTGTCATTAAATTCTGAAGTCAGGATGCTTTTTTTGGGGCATCCTGACTTCAGCATGACACCAGGCCAGGGGCTTGTAGAAGTTGTCTATACTTTATCATCTTTCCAGTGTGCGTGCATACTGAAGCCACAGTGGAGATACTACAAATAATATCTATACTCTTATGGTCAGGTGCATCCCAAAATCCATATTTGTAACATCAGGCCAGGTGTTAAATATTTGTTGTATCTCCACCGTCGCTGCAGTATCTCCACTGTCACTGCAATCTGTTTGATCACAGACTGGAGAGATGATGAAGATCACACAACTTTTCTCTGAAGACTCACCTGGTAGGAGTTCTGGGACACCTGGGCAGTAGTGTTGAGCATTCCGATACCGCAAATATCGGGTATCGGCCGATATTCACTGTATCGGAATTCAGATTCTGAAATCCGATATTTTTTGCATATCGGATACCGAAATCGGAGTTTTCCTGTAAAGTCTATGGGAGTTCCTGTGTCACAGAACGAAGTACGTGACACAGGAACTTCCTGAAAGTGTCACTGTCAGTGTCAGTCGGGTCTGTCAGGAGTCAGGACTCAGCACTTACCTGGCAGAAGATCCCCGGTGGTCACGTCCTGGATGGTCGGCCATTACCCTCTCCCTGGCGGTCACGTGCAGCTTCTCGCGTTAACTGCATGTGCTGCCGGGTACTGGGTAATCTCGGCCAGCTGTACTCTCGCGACAGCTGGCCGTAAAGCAGTCCGGATGACGTCACCGCCGGGGAATCTCCTATGGTAAGCAGCTCTGCTGTGTCGGGTTGTCAGGCTGAGCCTGGCATCCAGATGTAGCAGAGCTGGACTCGTTGTGGGACACTCGTGATTTTGGACTGCGTCAGACAGGGAGTATTTGTGTTGGTTTGTTATTTTTGTTTTTTTACAGATCGATGGCGTCGCAGGATGAGCGTGGAATAAAAATAATGAAAACTGTGTTGTGTTTTATTTCATTAAAAAACTTTATTCTGGCTGTGTATTTTTTAAAAAATTTACAAACTTTATGATTAATAATGGATCGGTGTCTTATTGACGCCTCTCCATTATTAACCGGGCTTATTGTCCATCTTTGGATGCGCCAATTGTGGGGCTGCTGCAGCCTGGTATTTTTAGGCTGTTGAGGGCCAAAATCCATGGGCCTTGACAGTCTTTTAATACCAGGCCGCATCAGTCTGCTTTTTACTTGGCTGGTTAACAAAAATAGGGGGACCCCCACGCCATTTTTTTTTTCGAGGGGATCCCCTATTTTTGTTAACCAGCCAAGCTAAGCAGACTGCTGTGGCCTGGTATTATCAGGCTTGCAAGGTTCATGGATCTTGGATCCTTAACAGCCTTAAATACCAGGCCTCAGTAGTCTGCTTCATCAAGCTGGTTAACAAAAATAGAGTGGACCCCACGCCATTTTTTTTTTTGAGGGGATCCTGAATTTTTGTTAATCAGTTCACTTCAGGTCAGCCGGGATTCCCTCTGACTTCACTGATGCAGTGCGGTGTCCCTGGCTCACCTGAGGTGAAAGTGGGAAGCAATCAATTATGCTTCCCAGCTAACCACTTCCTCTCCTGTCAGCCAGGAGAGGAGATGATTCATTCTGGGGTTTACTGCAAGGCTTGCAGCATTAGCTGCGGTCCCTGCAGTAAATGTTAACCCTTTCACAAGGATTACATCGGGGGACCTGACTGTGAGTCGGATAGGTAAGAATAATGATTCTTTATTATTTTATTTTTATTACAGGAGAACAAGGGAATTGAGGATTAACAGTACAATAAAATATGGTCAAAAACTGTGTATTTATTTCATTAAAATGATTTTTCATTAATGTGTGTGCGTTTTTTTTATTTCATACAATAGGATTAATAATTGATAGTTGTCTAATTGACAGCTCTCAATTATTAACCTGGCTTAAAGTCACCTTTCAATAGCAAGGTGGCTTTAACCCATTAATAACCCATTCGCCATCGCTACAGGGCAATGGGAATAGACGGGCTAAGTGCCAGAAAGGGCGAATCTAATTATAGATTTGCCTTTTCTGGGGTGGCTGGGGGCAGATGTTAGTAGCCAGGGGGGGCCAAAAAATAATGGTCCCTCTCTGGGCTATTATTATCTGCCCCCACTCGCTGGCTTTATCTGTCTGGTTGAGAAAATAGGGCGGGAGCCCACGCATTTTTTTTCAACAAATTTACACCTCATATATATATATATATATACATGTCATTGTGACACATATATATATATATATATTTATAGTACATACACTTCTACATAGTATAATAGCCGCTAATTCAATTGCCGGCTTTTGTGAAATTACAGACCCGACATGAAATGACACATGGTTTACATAGAGTTAACCATGTCATTTCATGTAGTTTGATATATGGTTTTCACTAACAATTACATGAGTGTATGTGTGCAAAATTTCACGAATTTACACCTTTAACCCCAGGTGTAAATTCGTAGAAAAAAAAATGCGTTTTTTTTACAACTAATTTACACCTTTAATTAACCCCTACATGTGTGAAATTTTGCACACATACACTCATGTAATTGTTAGTGAAAACCATATATCAAACTACATGAAATGACATGGTTAACTCTATGTAAACCATGTGTCATTTCATGTCGGGCGGTTCTGTAATTTCACAAAAGTCGGCATTGCCCGGCAATTGAATCAGCGGCTATTTTACTATGTAGAAGTGTATGAACTATAAATATATATATATATATATATATATATATATATATATGTCACAATGACATGTGTATATATATATATATATATATATATATATATACAGTACAGACCAAAAGTTTGGACACACCTCATTCAAAGATTTCTCTGTATTTTCATGACTATGAAAATTGTACATTCACACTGAAGGCATCAAAACTATGAATTAACACATATGGAATTATATATTACACTTTACAAAAAAGTGTGAAACAACTGAAAATATGTCTTATATTCTAGGTTCTTCAAAGTAGCCACCTTTTGCATTGATTACTGCTTTGCACGCAGAAAAGGTGAACGAATGGACTCTACATGCCTGGTTCCCACCGTGAAGCATGGAGGAGGTGGTGTGATGTGTGGGGGTGCTTTGCTGGTGACACTGTTGGGGATTTATTCAAAATTGAAGACATACTGAAGCAGCATGGCTACCATAGCATCTTGCAGCAGCATGCTATTCCATCCGGTTTGCGTTTAGTTGGACCATCATTTATTTTTCAACAGGACAATGACCCCAAACACACCTCCAGGCTGTGTAAGGGTTATTTGACCAAGAAAGAGAGTGATGGGGTGCTACGCCAGATGACCTGGCCTCCACAGTCACCAGACCTGAACCCAATTGAGATGGTTTGGGGTGAGCTGAACCGCTCACCGCTTTAATTTTGAATAAATCCCCAACAGTGTGTTAGGGGTCGAGTTCCCGCTTCTGCACAAAGGGAATATTGAGCCGTCCCTGCTGCGGTCTCCCATCTGTCTCCGGCCGCAGTGGACTCTGCTCAGCTTAGACGTCGGCCCAGCGTCTCACCCAGTCTAACATTGTGCAGAAGATTACTGCTGCTCTTCCAGGCTCTGCTATTGTAGCCAGTACTGGTTAGCGGCGAGCAGACGTCTTTAGAACAAAGTCCTTGCTTTCCCCTTCTGAGCATGCCCAGAGTAAGATCTCTCATTGGAGATCAGGGGTCACATGCTCAGGTACTGCAGCAGCTCCTATTGGTCCGCCAGGAAGGTCCTGAAACCACTTGTGTTCTGGAGCAGTTTCCTATTGGTCCTTATCTGGCAGGCCCTGTAGTTGCTACTATAAAAGGTGGCATGGTCGTGCCGCCATGCCCTAGTATCAATCACATTATGTGCTTTGCGCCAGGGTGATCTTGCACGCATGTGTTAGGGCTCGGCTGAAATAAGCCCCTAGAATACCGGCTTCTCCGGTGAGGAGATTGTCTGATTGTGTTGCTGATTGCGTTACTACGGACTGCTGTCCGCACAGCAGTTGTCTGTGCATACCTGTGGAGTTAACAGGACACAGTCCATATTTCTGCGTTTCTACCTTAGCGACTCTGTGGCGTAACAGAGTTCGCTTATACCACCATATAGGGCCACAGTGTCCATAGTTGCGACTCTGTGAAGTAACAGAGTTCACCATACCGCCATCCTACTAGCAGCAGGCTCTGCCTGCACGATGGACCCCGGGCTGCGAACGCACTTATTATTTATATTTATTTTGTGCGTTCCGCCAGCTGTAACACAGTGTCACCAGCAAAGCACCCCCACACCATCACACCACCTCCTCCATGCTTCACGGTGTGAACCAGGCATGTAGAGTCCATCCGTTCACCTTTTCTGTGTGCAAAGCAGTAATCAAAGCAAAAGGTGGCTACTTTGAAGAACCTAGAATTTAAGACATATTTTCAGTTGTTTCACATTTTTTTATAAAGTGTAATGTATAATTCCACATGTGTTGATTCATAGTTTTGATGCCTTCAGTGTGATTCTACAATTTTCATAGTCATGAAAATACAGAGAAATATTTGAATGAGAAGGTGTGTCCAAACTTTTGGTCTGTAATGTATGTATTCTATGTGTGTATCTCCAGTGTTTACAAGGAAAGAAAGTTTTTTTTTAATTACGATATTTCTGTCCCATTGACTTGCATTGGGTTTCCGGTATTGGAATCGGCGATACCCGATACTTTTTGGGTATCGGTCCGATCCAATCCGATCCGATACTTCTTGATATCGGGAAGTATCGCTCAACACTACTGGGCAGGTGATTATTCTATTTGAGTGTATAAAATCAGAGTGCACTTGGTACAGATATCAAAACAGGTTTTTTATTAACATAAACACAAGAAAACAATTTTATTACACCATTTGATCTTGCCATTCCACACGTCCTACATCAGAGATAAAGTAGGCCGCAAATTGGTCCCTCATTTGGCCAACTTCATCTGATGACCTGAGAGGGTGCTGAGTGAATTCAGGCAATGGGTTGACAGGTGGTTCATCTAGTTCAAAGGTAGGGTGCTCTTTAGCCATCACAAAATTGTGAAGAACCACACAGGCATTCACCACCTCATCCACAGTTTCAAGTTTCAGATTAATGGCTGTGCCTAGAATGCGCCATCTGGACACAAGAATCCCAAAGGCACACTCTACAGTTCTTCTGGCCCTGGTCAGTCTGTAATTAAAAGATTTTTTTTGTGTGGTCCAAGTCCCGGCTAGAGTACGGTTTCAACAGGATTGTGCACATTTGAAAGGCCTCATCACCAACCATTACAAATGGCAGTGGCGGACCTTCGGTGTGGGGAAGAGGTCGTGGCAGGGGGAAATTAAAATGGTTGCCATACAATCAACAGCCCATGTCCGAGTTCTTAAAGGTCTGAGAGTCATTGCCCGGGCCAAATGCCCCAATGTCCACCGAAATAAACCTGCAGTCTGCATCCGCAACGGCCATGAGTACTGTAGAAAAGTACTTTTTATAATTATAGTACTCAGAGCCACTTCTTGCGGGTTTTGTTATCCTGACGCAGACTGTCCAGAATTTTTCAGCATTATCCATCCACTTTTCCGCGGTGGGCAGGGGCATAAATTCAGGACAGAGAACGTCCCACAAAGCCCGGCAGGTGTCCGCAACTATTCCCGACAAGGTGGAGATTCCAAGCCGGTACTGGAAGTGGAGTGAAGAGAGGGTCTCGCCAGAAGCCAGGAATCTGCAAAACAGATGAAGAAAAATTGTGATTGTCTAGGCTTTGGCAAAACACTGACATGAAAAATAAATCTGTACATGGCAGAACTATAATTCTGCAGGCTTTTAGTAAATGGCAGAACAAAAACAATACACACATTGGTTTAATATTACGTACCGTAATGTGACGAGGAGTCGTTCCTCAGGAGGAATGGCACGACGAAGCGGTGTGTCCTGTCTCCGGATGGCTCCTTCAACACGACCAAGCAAAGACATGAAGCTTTCTTGGGACATCCGTGTATAGTCAGAAAATTTCGCCGGGTTTGCCTGGAGCTCGCTCAAGAGGGTGTGGTACGCTCCATGGCTCTCCAATAATGGGATGTCTCAAAAAAAAACCGCCGCTGCCATCTTCGCTGTCTCTCACTCTCCCTTTGTTGCTGGCAAGCAAAAGCCAGAAACAGTGCGATGTCCAGATCCAAGTTGAAGTGAAAACTCTCCCAACGCAGATCCATGGTGACACAGGAAACAGCAGCAGAATCTGAAGAATTCAGCTGAACAGGGTCTATTTAAAGAAGTCCCATGACACTCGCCCACTGGTGTCCCATTGGTGGAGTTTGTTTCAAGGATTTTCCTCCTGTGAAATGTGACACTCATTCGCTTAAAAAAGGCATGCCAAATGCTAGATACACTCATGCAAATGCTACTTTTTTTGTCGTTATGCATACATTGATGCGTTAACCCCTTCCCGACCCATGACGCCTACATAGGCGTCATGAAAACCAATGGCATCCCGACCCATGACGCCTACGTAGGCGTCATGCTATAAATCAAGTTCCTGTAGGTCGGGTGACCGGGGTCACTGAAAGGTCACCCGACCCGCAGGCACAAGACCCTTAGTGCATCACCACAGTGGGGGTGTCTTAACCCCTACGTGGCTACGATCGCTCTGATTGGCTGTTAAAAGTGAAACAGCCAATCAGAGCAATCTGTAATATTTCACCACTGAAATCTGGTGAAATATTACAATCCAGCCAAGGCAGATGCTGCAATAGCATCTGCCATGGCTGGACACCTAGTTCCCACCCTCCCCACACCGAGTGACGGTGGTGATCGGTCACCGCCGTCACTAAATGCTCCCCTGCGCTCCGTCCGCTCCCCTCCTCCTTGCCTCCGCTCCGGTCCGCTCCTTCCGCCTTCTGCTCCCCCCCTCAGCTGTCCTCACCTCCCCCGGTCCTCTGTTGGCCCTCGATCCGTCCCGGCGTCCGTCCAGGACTCTTCATGGGCGCCGCCATCTTGGAAAATGGCGGCGCATGCACAGTGCGCCCGCCGGCCAGCAGCTTCAGTAATTTATTTTGATCACTGTGATAAACTCTCACAGTGATCAAAATAAATAAAAAAGTAAATAAATGCCCCCTTTATCACCCCCATAGGTAGGGACAAATAATAAAATTTAGAAAATATATTTTTTTCTATTAGGGTTAGAATTACAGTTAGGGTTAGGTTAGGGTTAGGGTTAGCCTTAGGGTTATGTTAGGGTTAGGCTGGATAAATATTGCGTAATGGCAGTCCTGTTTCCCTTGTGAAAATAAAAAATTGCGGGTTAAAAAAATCAGTTTTTGAGGAAAAAAATGATTTTTTATTTTCACAACTCTGCATTATAAACTTCTGTGAAGCACTTGGGGAGTCAAGGTGCTCACCACACATCTGGATAAGTTTCTTGGGGGTCTAGTTTCCAAAATGGGGTCAGTTGTGGGGGGGTTTCTACTGTTTAGGCACATCAGGGGCTCTGCAAACGTAACAAGATGCCCGCAGACCATTCCATGAAGTCGGCATTTCAAAGCTTCACTACATCCCTTCCGAGCCCTGACGTGTGCCCAAACAGTGGTTCCCCCCCACATATGGGGTACCAGCGTACTCAGGACAAACTGGACAACTTTTGGGGTCCAATTTCTCCTGTAACCATTGTACAAAATTAAAAATAGGGGGCTAAAAAATCATTTTTTGAGAAAAATGATTTTTTATTTTCACGGCTCTGCGTATATAAACTTCTGTGAAGCACCTGGGGGTTCAAAGTGCTCACTGTGCATCTAGATAAGTTCCTTAGGGGGTCTAGTTTCCAAAATGGGGGTATTTGTGGGGGAGCTCCAAAGTTTAGGCACACAGGGGCTTTCCAAACACGACATGGTGTCCGCTAACGATTGGAGCTAATTTTCCATTAAAAAAGTCAAATGGTGCTCCTTCCCTTCTGAGCCCTGCCGTGCGCCCAAATAGTGGTTCCCCCCACATATGGGGCACCATCGTACACAGGAAAAATTGGACAACAACTTTGGGGTCCAATTTATCCTGTTACCATTGGGAAAATAAAAAATAGGGGGTTAAAAAATGATTTTTGAGGAACAAAAATGATTTTTTTATTTTACTGCTCTGCGTTTATAAACTTCTGTTAAGCACTTGGAGGTTCAAAGTGCTCACTACACATCTAGATAAGCTCCTTGGGGGGTCTAGTTTCCAAAATGGGGCACTTGTGGGGGGTTTCTACTGTTTAGGCACATCAGGGGCTCTGCAAACGCAACATGACGCCCGCAGAACATTCCATCAAGTCTGCATTCCAAAATGGCGCTCCTTCCCTTCTGAGCTCTCTCATGTGCCAAAACAGTGGTTCTCCCCCCATATGGGGTATTGGTGTACTCAGGACAAATTGCACAACAACTTTTGTGGTCCAATTTCTCCTGTTACCCTTGTGAAAATAAAAAATAGCGGGCTAAAAAAATCATTTTTGAGGAAAAAAATGATTTTTTTATTTTCACTGCTCTGCGTTATAAACTTCTGTGAAGCACTTGGGGGTTCAGAGTGCTCACAACACATCTAGATAAGTTCCATAAGGGGTCTAGTTTCCAAAATGCTGTTTAGGCACACAAGGGCTCTCCAAGCGCGTCATGGTGTCCGCTAACGATTGGAGCTAATTTTCCATTCAAAAAGTCAAATGGCGCTCCTTCCCTTCTGGGCCCTGCTATGCACCCAAACATCTAGATAAGTTCCTTGGGGGATCTGGTTTCCAAAATGGGGTCACTTGTGGGGGAGCGCCAATGTTTAGGCACACAGGGACTCTCTAAATGCGACATGGCAACCCCTAAATATTCCAGCATATTTTCCATTCAAAAAGTCAAATGGCGCTCCTTCCCTTCTGAGCCCTGCCGTGCGCCCAAACAGTGGTTTATGACCACATATGAGGTATCTATGTACTCAGGAGAAATTGCTCAATAAATTTTAGGATCCATTTTATCCTGTTGCCCTTGTGAAAATGAAAAAACTGAGGCTAAAAGAAAATTTTTGTGAAAAAAAAGTACTTTCTTATTTTAAAAGATCAATTTGTGAAGCACCTGGGGGTTCAAAGTGCTCACTATGCATCTAGATAAGTTCCTTGGGGGGTCTAGTTTACAAAATGGGGTCACTTGTGGGGGAGCTCCAATGTTTAGGCACACAGGGACTCTCCAAATGCGACATGGCAACCGCTAAATATTCCAGCATATTTTCCATTCAAAAAGTCAAATGGCGCTCCTTCCCTTCTGAGCCATGCCGTGCACCCAAACAGTGGTTTATGACCACATATGAGATATCGGTGTACTCAGGAGAAATTGCCCAACAAATTTTAGGATCCATTTTATCTTGTTGGCCATGTAAAAATGAAAAAATTGATGCTAAAAGAAAATTTTTGTTGGAAAAATGAAAATGTCCATTTTTTCCTTCCACGTTGCTTTAGTTCCTGTGAAGCACCTGAAGAGTTAATAATCTTCTTGAATGTAGTTTTGAGTAGCTTGAGGGGTGCAGTTTTTATAATGGTGTCACTCTTGGGTATTTTCTGCCATATAGACCCCTCAAAGTGACTTCAAATATGAGGTGGTCCGTAAAAAAAATGGCTTTGTAAATTTTGTTGTAAAAATGAGAAATCGCTGGTCAACTTTTAACCCTTATAACGTCCTAACAAAAAAAAATTTTGTTTCGAAAATTGTGCTGATGTAAAGTAGACATGTGGAAAATGTTATTTATTAACTATTTTGTGTCACATAACTCTCTGGTTTAACAAATTAAAAATTAAAAATTTGAAAATTGCAAAATTTTCAAAATTTTCGCCAAATTTCCATTTTTTTTCACAAGTAAACGCAAAAATTATTGACCTAAATTTACCACTAACATGAATCCCAATATGTCATGAAAAAACATTCTCAGAATCTCTAGGATCCGTTGAAGCGTTCCTGAGTTATTACCTCATAAAGGGACACTGGTCAGAATTGCAAAAAATGGCAAGGTCTTTAAGGTCAAAATTGGCTGGGTCATGATGAGGTTAAAAAACCATGTGCTTGCAAGCGCTTTTGCACGCGTTTTCAGTTGTGCACGATGTGCTGCGCAAAACGACGCAAATGTGAAATTGACCTAAGAAGTGAGCCCACTATTTATGGGCATATCGTATATTCATCATCGGACTGGAGCACCTTGGGCCCACCAGAGAAAATCATTCTTGGGGCCCACTATGCAGCTAATACAAGACCACCAATTGTGTGGTAAAACGCGCTAATATCAGGGTATATTATAAGGTAATACATTTCTTAATTATGTAGCACGGATTGGGGTAGCCCCCTCATAGAATATAAAGTAGCCCCACTTATAGGCTATAATACAGCACCCCACAAAATATAATACAACCCCCTCATAAGTTATAATGCAGCCCCCCCCATAGAATATAATGTAGCCCCCTCATAGGGTATAATGCATCCCCCCTCAAAGAGTATAATGCAGCCTCCTTAAAGGGTATAATGCAGCCCCCCTCCACCATTATCCTCATCATCACCTCCATCATTGCCTCCTCCCCCACTACCATTGTCCTTTCCACCAATACCATCATTGTCCTTTACACCACAACCATCATTGCTTTCTCCCCATCATTGCCCATTCCAATACCTCCATCATTGTCTCCCCCACCACTATTGCCCCTCACCACCACCATCATCGCCTCCTCACCACTATCATCATTGCCTTCCCGTTACCATCATCATTGCCTCCCCATCATCATTGCCTCCCCATCATCATTGCCTCCCCTCACCACCATCATCATCGCCTCCTCACCACTATCATTGCCGCCTCACCACCATCATTGCCTCCCACCACCATCGCCTCCTCACCACCATTATCATTGCCTCCTCACCACCATCATCATTGCCTCCTCACCATCATTGTCTTCCCCACCACCATCATTGCCTCCTCACCACCATCATTGTCTCCCCCCACCACATCGCCTTCCCCACCACCATCGCCTCCCCATCATCATCATCATTGTCTCCTCATCACCATCATCATTGCCTCCTCACCACCATCATTGTCTCCCCACCACCACCATCGCCTCCCCATCATCATTGCCTCCTCACCACCATCATTGCCTCCCCATCATTATCATTGCCTCCCCATCATAATCATTTCCTCCTCACCACCATCATTGCCTCCCCATCATCATCATTGCCTCCCCATCATCATAATTGCCTCCCCATCATCATCATTGCCTCCTCACCACCATCATTAACTCCCCCCACCACCATCATTGTCTCCCCATCATCATCATTGTCTCCTCACCACCATCATTGCCTCCTCACCACCATCATCATTGTCTCCCCCCACCACCGTCATCATCATTGTCTCCTCACCACCATCATTGTCTCCCCCACCACCATCACCTCCCCATCATCATTGCCTCCCCCACCATCATTATCATTGCCTCCTCACCACCATCATTGCCTCCCCATCATCATTGCCTCCCCATCATCATCATCGCCTCCCCATCAACATCATTGCCTCCTCACCAACATCATTGTCTCCTCACCACCATCATTACCTCCTCACAACCATCATTGCCTCCCCATCATCATCATTGCTTCCTCACCATCAACATCATTGACTCCTCATTATCATCATAATTTCCTTCTCACCACCATCATCATTGCCTCCCCATTATCAGTATTGCCTCCTCACCATATCATTGCCTCCTCACCATCATCATTGTCTCCTCATCACCATCATTGTCTCCCCAACCACCATCGCCTCCCCATCATCATTATTGTCTCCTCACCACCATCATCATTGCCTCCCCCCACCATCATCATTGCCTCCTCACCACCATCATTGCCTCCCCATCAACATCATTGCCTCCCCATCATCATCATTACCTCCTCACCATCATCATTGCCTCCTCACAACCATCATTGCCTCCCCCACCATCATCATTGACTCCTCACCACCATCATTGCCTCCCCATCATCATCATTGTCTCCCCATCATTATCATTGCCTCTTCACCATCATCATCATTGCCTCCCCATCATTATCATTGCCTACTCCCCATCATTATCATTGTCTCCCCATCATCATCATTGCCTCCCTATCATTATCATTGCCTCCTCACCATCATATCATTGCCTCCTCACCACCATCATTGCCTCACCACCATCATTGTCTCCCCATCATCATCATTGTCTCCCCATCATCATCATTGCATCCTCCCCATCATCATCATTGCCTCCCCATTATCATCATCATTGCCTCCTCCCATCATCATCATTGCCTCCCCCACCATCATCATTGCCTCCCCATCATTATCATTGCCTCCTCCCCATCATCATCATTGCCTCCCCATCATCATCATCATTGCCTGCTCCCCATCATTATCATTGCTTCCCCATCATCATCATTGCCTCCCCATCATCATCATTGCCTCCTCCCCATCAACATCATTGCCTCCTCCCCATCATCATCATTGCTTCCCCATCATTATCATTGACTCCCCATTATCATCATCATTGCCTCCCCATCATCATCATCATTGACTCCTCCCCATCATCATCATTGCTTCCCCATCATCATCATTGCCTCCCCATCATCATTATTGCCTCGTCCCCATCATCATCATTGACTCCTCCCCATCATCATCATTGCTTCCCCATCATCATCATTTCCTCCCCATCATCATCATCATTGCCTCCTCCCCATCATCATCATTGCCTTCCCATCATCATCATTGCCTCCCCATTATTATCATCATTGCCTTCTCACCACCATCATCATCATTGCCTCCCCACATCATCACACATACAGCACCACACACAGACAGCACCGCAGCACTCTCTCACATACATACACACACACACAAAGCACCGCACTACATACACACATGCAGGCACACACACACACTCACCTACCTGCACCGTGCCCAGCAGCTTCCTCTCTGAAACAGCCGTGCTGTGTCAGACAGGAAGTGCTGGGCTGGCAAGCAGGAAGGAGGACAGCGTCGGATCCCTGCAGCTCCACTCTCGTCTCAAGCTGCAGGGATCGCAATTAGGGTTCGCCACCCTTTAGGGGCCCACATCTGGGGCCCCGATTCAGCAGCGCCAGCGGGCAGTGTTAGCCACAGCATGTGGCTAACGCTGCCCACTATTAAAGAGAAATAGTATTCACTCCTCTCCACGCCCATGGGGGTGTGGTGAAGCGTGAATATTTATTTCTCTTTAGCAGCGGGGACAGGCGCTTGTCTCCAGCTGCTGCTCCTGGCATTGAGAGGGCCCCCCTTGACTCCGTGGCCCCATAGCAGCTGGATGTGCCACTATTAGCGACACGTCACTGGCTGGGGGCCCCCCGGGCAGTGGGGGCCCTAGGCAGCTGCTGGCCAATATGCCAGCAGGTGTCAGAGCCTGGGCCCACCGGAGAATCTTCCGGTTCCCCGGTGGGCCAGTCCGACCCTGCGTATATTTATGGACAATTTGTGATATTCTTCTAGTGATGCATCGTTTTTGCTTTTTTCCATATTCAAGTTTATGAGAAAGTGTATAAAATAAGCATGAAAATTAGTGGTTTTTTTTTTCTCGAGACAGAAAAAACGCCCCCAAAATCTATGTGTGAAGAAATCATAAACAGTATGTAAGGTTTCACTCACTCGGCTGCTTCAGAGGTAATCAGGAGACACTTTTCTTATGCAAAAAGTCCTTTGGTTTATTACATCATAAACCATATGGTAACATACAATACAACTCTTCAATGCTTCAGCTCCTGCCTGGAGCCTCACTCTTCAGTCACAGAGACCTCTCTGTAATGTCCTGCCTTGGACACATGGAAGCCTGTCCACACTGGCAGACTCCCACACACTCTCTCACAGGTGCCAAGCACACGTCGTTACATAGGCGTAACCACGCCCACAGGTGAGGTCAGGATCACATGGTTAGGCCACATGGTTATGACCTCACCACAGGTCCTTTTGATACACAAACACATACAGGCTTTATCTTGGGTATTCAGACACATACCCCTTGGGTGGGTTTGTAGGTGACTGGACCCGCCCAGCCCTCCTAGTCACCTGGAAGCCTCCCAATATATAGTACAACTCTCAGCCGTAGATCTGCTGAACAAAACATGCTCAGGCTTCCATCACAGGGCCACCCACCTCTGTGATACATAACGTCCATCCATCACATGCCTCCATGCATATCCCGAGGGCCATACACAGTGCCCCCTAGCTGCATCAGGGGTCATTACACCACATACCTCCCCCCTCTGTTCAAACTTGTGGGGTTGAACACTTTTTACCCGACCAGAGATCCTTCTCGCTCGTCTCTGCCAGTCAAACCGTCTCTCTAAGTCGGACCCTGCTACTAATCTCTTTGGTAGGCGTCTGTCCTCCGACTCTGTCACATCTGTTGCTGACGAGGCCCCCGTCAGACCACCCGCATCCCCAGCGGTCAGTACGGCGTCTCAATTCACTTGCACCCATACGTCCTGTCTGGTCTGAGTCCTTTTCATTTCGTCCACTACAGGTTCTCCTGCTTAGGTCACTCATCACTGAGCTAACTGAGGCATCGCTACTTCTACCTCTTCCATCAGGCGACCTATTTCCTGTATTATCTCCAGCTTGAGGACTTCTCGTCTTAAGCGAACCTCTTCGCCTCTCAATACCACGGGTTGAAGGTGGCGACCATCTTCTTTCCATTTCCCATAGGTTTCTGTTGACCTGCTCCCTCTCAAGTCGTAGCTGCTCTACTTCTCTCAGGTACGACACACGATACTCCAGGAGCATCCGGATATTCCCAAGGCTCTCCCTGGATCCAACAACAAGGAACGGAACCATCCCGTCTTCACCCACGACCTGGACTTCGTCATCAGCTGGAATCCTGACTCTCGTCACACCGGACTTATTTACCATCTCCTGCATCACTTTCCCGAGTCTTCCGATGACCTTCTTCACCAGACCTCTGGGCACTTGAACGATGTCTTCCATCAAGCCAAGCTGATTCTGAGTCTTTCTTACTTGCTCCAGACGTCGAGTGGCTTCGTGATTTCTCAACAGGATCATTTGCTTTGTGCGGAGACAATGTAGGTGCATGTCCCTCAGGATAGCCACCGGCTTCATTGTGACTTCCCTAGTCGACAGTATGACTAACTGTTTCATCTCTGGCACCCAGTTCACACTGCATGCTTCTACCGCTTTTCTAAAGGCCTCATGTACATCCTCACTGGCACAAGCTTCTTGCATGTCTTCGGGTACCTCTATTATACACTTGAAAACCGACCCGTCACCTTCTTGGACAGACTGTTGTACCTCCTCGTCCTGAGCGTTAGTACAGTTTTCCAAGACATCACTCTCCCTTGTGTGCCCATCTGCATGGCACTTCCCTTGCTGGATTTCTTCTCCCAGAGATTTCTGCAGCTGGGCACCAGTCTCCTCCTCCATCTTGAGCTCTCGGAGAACTCCATCTCGCTCTTCTGCCAAGCAGCGACACTCCTGCTGATGTTTCTCTTGGGCCTCTCTGAGCACCTCCGTCTCTCTCCATAGAGCCTTGTTCATACTCTTACACGCTGACAGACGATCTCTGAGCTTAGAGACTTCCTTCTCCAGCTCCTCCACTTTGTGCTCAATCATTCGTCTCAGGACCCTTTCCTGCTCGACTGCCTCTTTCACTGTTTCTTTACACAGCTCTATCTCCTCATCAAGGACAGTCACCTGACCGGTACCTGACCCTGACTCTTCCTCATCATTTTGCTTCTTAGAGGATGAAGCCTGTCCCGCCTTTCCACGGCCCCTGCGGCGAGAGGAAGATCGGCCATTTTTACTCGGCTCCACCTTACTGCACTCGCTTTCCCTTGCAGTCGAGTCACAGTCTGCACAGGAGTCACTCTCGGGGCCCCTCCCGTTACCCTCTAACCGGGTGTCTGTTCTAGAGGTCTTAACTACCACATCGTCATGGGTTCTGTTGTCATACATTTCAGAGGACATCATGTCAGTCAGTCGGGCAGACGCATCCTTTCCTCCTGTGTCACCGTCTGACTCATCAGTTTTGGGAGGTGTCCCTGTCCCAATGTCTGCCACCCCAACAGTAGAGAGGCCTCCCTCCTGCTGTAGAGGAACTCCCCTGTCCCACAAGCCAGAGAACAGTTTAGAGTCCCGCCCTATAACCACTGGACACGACAAATTAGGGATTATAGCGACATCCTGTCCTGCAATGTCCCAGCCTGTCTCAAAGATTACCCTGGCCACTGAATAATCCTTTGTGTCCCCATGGATACAGGTGACCCCGACCTTTCTTCCAGGTATTTGAAACCCGTCAGGTGCAACCCTCACTAGAGTCACCGGACTCCCCGAGTCGACCAGACCCACCACCTCTTCATGGTGTATCTGCAGGGTACACCCCCGTAGTAGTGTGCCGGGTGGATAGTTCCTAAGGCAGACTGGACACATATAACATATTTGCCCCGGGCAACAGTTGGTCTGCACCTCCCCTTTAACGTTGGGATCCTCCACCCCCTTTATGCCAACCGCCCCCTTTTGGGACTCCGCCCCCTTTTGGGCCATCATTCCCTTTTGGGTTGCCACCCCCTTTTGGGATTCCACCCCCTTTTGGGCCATCACCCCTACTTGGGTTATACACCGTGGACTCCCCCACGGCTCTACCAGACCCCAGTTCGCACAGAACCTTATGTCTCTCGGGGCTGGTACCGTCACTTTAAGAGGTCACCCACTCTGGACCTGATGTCCTTATGGTACCTCACCAGCTCCTGCTGGTGCTACCACCACCCGCCAGCACCTCCGGCTGCCACGCACAAGCCGCTGCTGCCACTGCAGCTCTTGCTGCTGCAGAACCTCTTGCTGCAAGTCACTTTAGCTCCTGCTACCACAAGTCTCTGCACGCTGCGCTGTCTTGCCTCTTGTCACCTTCGTGACCCCACGAGACACAGCCAGCCGCTTGTCACCTTCGTGGACTCCGATGAGCCACAGCACACACCTCACACGTGTTCCAGAAAAAAAAAACAACAAAAAAAACAGTTTCTCACTAATTCTTCTCACTGATCCCGACCAGCCTAGCACGGTTGTCAAGACCGTCCCCTGTTGGCGTCAGCCACACAGGTTCCTGGAGACCTCAGCCTCAGAGGTACCCAGCAAACACAAAAATACAGTCTTTCTCACTGACCCGTCAGCACACCACAGACTCCTGTCTGTCACTCTTGGCCACAGAGATTTCCGGACACCTCCTCTCTCAGAGAGGCATCCCACAAAGGAAAAAAAACAGTCTCACTGACCCGTCAGTACACCACAGACTCCTGTCTGTTACCTGTTGGCCACGCAGGTTTCCGGACACCTCCTCTGAGGTATCCTCTCAGCATGCTTTTTGCTTACTTCTCAATGACCCCGGTCACATAACACAGACTCCTGTCTGTCACCACTGCTTAACAGTTTCTTCAGATACCTCATATCTTCAGAGGCACCACATAAACATCAATGCACAGTTTATTCGTGACCACTGGTCACACTCACGGTTTTCACAGACCGTCCGTTCCTCCTCTGGTTCCTGATTCCCAGTCCTGGAACATGTGCTCCTTGGGTCGCTGCCAGCATTCCATCCACCAATTGTAATGTTTCACTCACTCGGCTGCTTCAGAGGTAATCAGGAGACACTTTTCTTATGCAAAAAGTCCTTTGGTTTATTACATCATAAACCATATGGTAACATACAATACAACTCTTCAATGCTTCAGCTCCTGCCTGGAGCCTCACTCTTCAGTCACAGAGACCTCTCTGTAATGTCCTGCCTTGGACACATGGAAGCCTGTCCACACTGGCAGACTCCCACACACTCTCTCACAGGTGCCAAGCACACGTCGTTACATAGGCGTAACCACGCCCACAGGTGAGGTCAGGATCACATGGTTAGGCCACATGGTTATGACCTCACCACAGGTCCTTTTGATACACAAACACATACAGGCTTTATGTTGGGTATTCAGACACATACCCCTTGGGTGGGTTTGTAGGTGACTGGACCCGCACAGCTCTCCTAGTCACCTGGAAGCCTCCCAATATATAGTACAACTCTCAGCCGTAGATCTGCTGAACAAAACATGCTCAGGCTTCCATCACAGGGCCACCCACCTCTGTGATACATAACGTCCATCCATCACATGCCTCCATGCATATCCCGAGGGCCATACACAGTGCCCCCTAGCTGCATCAGGGGTCATTACACCACAAGTAATACAATTATTGCTCTCTATATTCACCTTGAGAATATATTTTCCTGGGGCACATCAGTAATATCAATCCACTGGCAATCAATGTTGGCATGATAAGTGTCGTAACATCCTGGACTCAGACCCTGGAACATAAATAAGATATATTACTATTTAATATTTTTGGACAATATATCAATTAAACAATTAAATTCCTAATTTTGGCTGTGTATGTAATCTAATATTTTATCAGTGGATTTGGAAAAATATGCTCAAATACAGTAAAAGAATATCTCGATGAAAGTTTCAAGTTGAAAATCTTTACTGACATAAATTGTGTGAATCTTTAGAATTTTAATGACATATCAACAGTCAACAGAAACCAAATAATCAAATGATGGCTGCATTCCAAATAACCCTGAAAAGCAAAGTAAAATGTAGTGTGTACGGTGCTCAAATGAACTTCAAATAATGTCTGGGTATGCTGCTAATGGAACAAAGGATGGTTTTCTGGAGGATCTCCTCAATGACTTGGATCAAGGCATAAACCAGTGATCTCCTGGACAGTCTGTGGCACTACTTAGTTGCATCTCCCAGAGGTTATCAATTGGATTTAGGTCTGGAGATTATGAGGGTCTATCAATAGCATCAATGCTTTCATCATTCAGGAATTGCCTACACACTTGGGCGATAAGAGGTCAGGAATTACCCTGCACCAGTGTAAGGTTTGACAGTGGAGTACCTAAAAGGGTGCCAACAACATGGAGATTTGTGCAACCCTTCAAGGATATGCCTCGATGGACCATTACCATTAGACAGCATAATGTTTACCATGGCATTCCCAGACATTTCACATATGTCACATGAGGTCAGCACTCGTGAAGAGATAGGGGTGCCTAACGCCAACTGGTGTTCTCTGGTGAATGCCAATAAAGCTGCAAAATACTGGTCTGTAATTCCCACTATAAGACATCAGGATCTCCTGCTCCTCCTGACTCAAAAGGAGAAGAAATTGATCCTGCTGCTTGGTTGATGGACTTTTATGGACCTATCTGACTCTCCTTGTATAATGGCCCGTGTCTGAGATTTGTTCAATGCTCTTGAGACATGATTGATTTCTGCAGCTGAGCACATCCAGACGACACAGCCCCAGGAACAGGGGATTGATGGGGGTGCCGGGTGTTGCACTCACACAGATCAGGTATTTATGACTTACCCGAAGGTTCGTCCATCAAAGGAAAAGTCTTGGAAAACCATGTTAAGTATTCCCCTATTTTTTTTAAACAGTGTACACTTTTTTCATGTAACTTTTGATTCAATGCAGCCATTTTATTACATACACAGCAATTTATAATCTCTAAAATATTACATGTAGCTTCTTCTATTATTCATAATCACCTGGGTCTGTGCTGTACAGGCATAGCGCCTCCTTACTCCTAAATCACATGAGGTATCCTCCAAGCAGAAGCTGGCCTTGTGTCCTTCTGCCACCTTTCTGTGAGTTATTGAGTCCAGGAGATCATAGTGACTAAAGGAATCCATACTATGATAATGCCTTTAAATGTATAAAACAGGGATATTAATGACAAGCAAATTAATCAAACGCATATAATACTATATGTATAACAAAAATCAGTACTTACTGGTGGCAGCTGTGCCATTCCCATGTATGCCTTGGCTTCAGTGGTAAGAAGTCTGCAGTGCCACGGTTTTTAACTCTTTGAGGGAAACGGAGTAAAACTCTGGAACTTATTTCTGAAATACCCGGTGAATACGCTGATCTAGAAAATTGGAATGAAATGTTTTGTTTTCCTCATCATCCATGACAGCACACATGAGAGTAGGATCCACCCCTATTACTGGACAGGAAGCCCAGAGCACAAAATAAAAAGGCAACTCCCATTTCATCCTTCAATGTGGTTTCCTGTCCTCTGGATGTAGGAGCCTTGAGCACACGGCTGGAACAGCGGTGAATCAAGGAACACCATGGTGTGTTTTATAGCAACCTCTAGTAAGAAAGGCAGTGAGTACTGGGGTCCAGTTGGGCTCTGAAATGCTAACATCAGTCTAGAAGAATCTACATTTATTGATTCAGTACATACCTACATTATGTTTGATGTTTGGCCTAGAAGAGCTTGGGGTTTGGTGACACAGCCTGGGAAAGTGGCTTGCAGCCTGGCATTTCTCACTTAGGTGCTTTGGCTTAGTTGGCTAAGATCCTATGTTCAATTTTTAGTAATGTATTGCTTGTGTATTGAGCTTCATCTGTAGCTTCATATCTTGTGTATTCAGCCTGTCACCTTGTTACTGGCCTCATAGCTTGGGTATTGAGCCTCATGACTGGCCTCATGGCTTATGTATTGAGCCTCATATCATTGAGCCTCAGGGCTGGACTCATGGATTGGCTATTGAGCCTCAGAGCAGGCCTCATGGCTTGGCTATTGAGCCTCAGAGCTGGCCTCATGGCTCGGGTATTGAGACTCAGGGCTGGGCTCATGGCTTGTATAATGAGCCTCATGGCTTGTGTATTGAGACTGCCGACTTATGGTGGGCCTCGTGGCTTGTGTATTGAGCCTCATGACTGGCCTCATGGCTTGTGTATTGGGCCTCGTGGCTTTGTGTATTGGGCCTCGTGACTGGCCTCGTGGCTTGTGTACTGGGTTTTGTGACTGGCCTCATGGCTTGGGTATTGGGCCTCGTGACTGGCCTTGTGGCTTGGATATTGGGCCTCGTGACTGGCCTCGTGGCTTGGATTTTGGGCCTCGTGACTGGCCTCGTGGCTTGGGTACTGGGCCTCGTGACTGGCCTTGTGGCTTGGGTATTGGGCGTCATAGCTTGGGTATTGGGCCTTGTAATTGGCCTCGTGGCTTGGGTATTGAGCCTCATGTCTCATGTTTGGTGGTTGGCCTGCCATTTCATTTCTGGACTTATGTCTCATGGTTAACAAGCCACCTCAGGTCTCATCTCAGGAAGGTTTTCAGGCCGCTTCATAGTTGTGGAAGAGCCTGCCACATTAGGTCTAGGATTTTCTTTGGCTGTGTGTCTCACTGTGGGACTTGATGGGGTCTTCGGTGGAGTATGACTTTCAGTGGTATGTACAGTGTGGGGGCTATGGCTTTTGCCTGGTTTTGCCTTGAAACTTTAATTTTTGTCGCTTTCCACTTATTAAATTTTTTCCTGCACCGTTTCCATATAAGTGCTCGTTGCATCCACAATATGTATAATAAACTTTCTGCAAATGTTCATTTAGAGTGTGTGGTGATTTGTTACTACTTAGCTGGCGAGTCAAATAGATTATAGTCAATCCCTCATACTTGGATAGCATATTGAACAGGTCTGCATTTAATATCTATGTCCCTGTGGTCCTCTTGGTAAGGGAAATAAATGGTGGCACTAATCAGAATGCCAATTTAAGTCCAAGTAAATTAACTCCTGCCATCACTTTTATCAGTGTCAGCAGACATAGCCTGATGGGAGGTGTAGTCTCATTGGCCTACCCCTGCTGACCTACGGTAAGCTTTTTACCGTGGGTCACAGCTGTGGGTCACAGTCACAGCTGCGGGGTCACGCTGACATCTGACAGCATGACTCCACAGTGCTCTGATCGACGGTCTTACCGAGAGTAGCATTACCGGGGGCCACCGTGTATTTGCGGGGTAATGCTGACATCTGACAGCATGACCCCCAGCGTTCTGACTGACGATCTTACCAGCGGTAAAGTTAGCACCGATAAGAACCACCATGCCGATGTTTCCCACCCTGTCACACAGATGACAGCGTGGGAAACACCATAGGAAGCCTGTAAAACCGCAAATAGAAACTCAGCAAATAAGCAAACATTTTTATACCTGAATTTTTGCTGTCTGTTTGACTGACTCAATTGAAGTCAATGGGTGAAAAACGCTGCAGAAACGCACAAAGAATTTACATGCTGCAGAAAAATACAAACTGGAAATACTCAAAGGAAATTTACTCATCATGTGCACAACACTTCAAGATTGTCATTGAATTAGCTTGCATAAGGATTCCATAGCGTTTTTGGCCCATTTCCGAGCGGAAAAAACACTGTGAAAACGCATCAAAAAACACAGTGTGCACACAGACTTACAGTTGTGTGAAAAAGTGTTTACCCCCTTCCTGATTTCCTATTCTTTTGCATGTTCGTCACACTTAAATGTTTCAGATCACCAAGCAAATTTAAATGTTAGACAAAGATAACACAAGTAAACACAAAATGAAGTTTTTAAATGAAGGTCTTTATTATTAAGGGAAAAAGAAATCCAAACCTACAGGGCCATGTGTGAAAAAATGATTGCCCCCTAAATCTAATAACTGGTTGGGCCACTCTTATCAGGAACAAGTGCAATCAAGCGTTTATGATAACTGGCAATAAGTCTTTTACAATGCTCTGGAGGAATTTTGGCCAGACATCTTTGCAGAATTGTTGTAATTTAGCCACATTGGTGGGTTTCCAAGAAAGAACCACCTTTTAAAAGGTCATGTCACAGCATCTCAATAGGATCAAGGTCAGGATTTTCACTAAGCCATTCTAAAGTCTTAATTTTGTTTTTCTTAAGCCATTCGGAGGTGGACTTCCTGGTATGTTTTAGATCATTGTTCTGCTGCATAACTCAAGTGTGCTTCAGCTTGAGGTCACGAAACAGATGGCTGACATTTTCCTTCAGGATTTTTTGGTAGACAGCAGAATTCATGGGTCCATTTACCACAGTAAGTCTTCCAGGTCCTGAAGCAGCAAAGCAGACCAGACCATCACACTACCACCACCATATTTTACTGTTGGTGTGATGTTCCTTTTACGTTAGATGTAAAAGGACATACACCTTCCAAAAAGTTAAACTCTTGTCTCATCAGTCCACAGAGTATTCTTCCAGAACTTTTGGAGATCATCAAGATGTTTTTCGCCATTTGTGGATAATGGCTCTCACTGTGGTTTTCTGGAGTCTCAAAGCTTTAGAAATGGCTTTATAACGTTTTCCAGACTTATAGATCTCAATTACTTTGTGCCTTATTTGTTCCTGAATTTCTTTGGATCGTGGTATAATGTCTAGCTTCTGAGGATCTTTTGGTCTACTTCACTTTGTCAGGCAATTCCTATTTAAGTGATTTCTTGATTGAGAACAGGTGTGGCAGTAATCGGCTCTGATTGTGGCGAGGGAATTTGAACTCAGCTTCTCAAAGATGTGATAAACCACAGTTAATGTTTTAAGGGGGGAAATCCTTTTTTCACACAGGGCCCTGTAAGTTTGGATATCTTTTTCCCTTAATAATAAAGACTAGGGTTGAGCATTCCGATACTGCAAATATCGGGTATCGGCCGATATTAGCTGTATCGGAATTCCGATTCCGAGTTCCGATATTTTCGTCTTATCGGATACCGGAATCGGGATTGTCACTGTCACTGTCAGTGTCCGTCGGTCGGGTCTGTCAGGAGTCAGCGGCACTTACCTGGCAGAAGATCTCCGGCGGTCACGTCCTGGACTGCTTCATGGCCGCCATCTTCTTTCCCCGGCGGTCACATGCAGTTTCTCGCGATAACTGCAGTGACTGCTGGGTAATCGCGGCCGTAAAGCAGTCAGTCCGATGACGTCACCGCCGGGGAAGCAGGTAATCAGCTGTGCTGCGTCGCGATGACAGGCTCTGCCTGTCATTGCGATGTGGCAGAGCTGGATCGTCGTGGGACTATCGTTATGGACTGCGTCGGACAGGTGGTATACTGTTGGTTTGTTTTTTTTCTTTTTTTACAGGAGATCGATGGCGTCGCAGGAATGAGGTACAATAAAAGAAATGAAAACTGTGTTGTCTCTTTTATTTCATTAAAAGACTTTTTTCTTGCTGTGTCTTTTTTTAATGCATTTAATAACTTTGGGATTAATAATGGATCGGTGTCTTATTGACGCCTCTCCATTATTAACCGGGCTTATTGTCACCGTGCAATCAACGGTGACATTAACCCCTTATTACCCCGCTTGCCACCGCTACAGGGCAAGTGGGAAGAGCCGGGTAAAGTACCACAATTGGCACATCTTTTGATGCGCCAAATGTGGGGCTGCTGTAGCCTGGTATTATCAGGCTGTTGAGGGCCAAAATCCATGGGCCTTGACAGTCTTTTAATACCAGGCCGCAGCAGTCTGCATTTTACTTGGCTGGTTAACAAAAATAGGGGGGATCCCCACGCCGTTTTTTTTTCGAGGGGATCCCCTATTTTTGTTAACCAGCCAAGCTAAGCAGACTGCTGTGGCCTGGTATTATCAGGCTTGCAAGGTCCATGGATATTGGATCTTACCAGCCTGAAAAACCAGGCCTCAGCGGTCTGCTTCATCTGGCTGGTTAACAAAAATAGGGGGACCCCACGCCAATTTTTTTCGAGGGGATCCCCTATTTTTGTTAATCAGCCAAGATATGCAGACTGCTGTGGCCTAGTATTATCAGGCTGGCAAGGTCTCTAACATGAAATCGTAGTTGCTCACTTAAAAAACAGCCTGATAAATCACCAGGCCTCCCAGCGGTCATGCTTCTAACATCCTGGCTGGGTGTTAACAAAAATAGGGGGGACCCCACGCCATTTTTTTTTCGAAGGGAACCCCTATTTTTGTTAATCAGTTCCCTCTGACGTCACTGATTGTGTCCCTGGCTGACCTGAAGTGAAAGTGGAAAGCAATCAATTAAGCTTTCCACTTAAGGGCCCGTCTCACATAGCGATATCGCTACCGAGATCGCTGCTGAGTCACTAGTTTTGTGACGCAGCAGCGAGCTCACCAGCGATATCGCTGTGTGTGACATTCAGCGACGATCAGCCCCCCTGCCGGGTATCGCTGATCGTCGCTGAAATGTCAGGACCTTTTTTTGATCGCTGGTTTCCCTCTGACAGGCACGCATCGCTGCGTGTGACAGGCGGGAGACCAGCGATCCGCTGGTAACCAAGGTACACAGCGGGTTTCCAGGTGCGGGGCTGTGCCTAGAAACCCGCTGTGTACCTTGGATACCAGCGCCCTGATGCAGGGAGCTGGTATCCAAGGTACACAGCGGGTTTCCAAGCGCTGCGCGGTGCCTGGAAACCCGCTGTGTACCTTGGTTACCAGCGGATCGCTGGTCTCCCGCCTGTCACACGCAGCGATGCGTGCCTGTCAGAGGGAAACCAGCGATCAAATAAAGGTCCTGACATTTCTGCGACGATCAGCGATACCCAGCAGGGGGGCTGATCGTCGCTGAATGTCACACACAGCGATATCGCTGGTGAGCTTGCTGCTGCGTCACAAAACTTGTGACTCAGCAGCGATCTCGGTAGCGATATCGCTATGTGAGACGGGCCCTTAAGCGATGTTACCCGCAGTGTCGCTGTCCCAGATCGCTGCCTGAGCTGCCTGTTTGGCAGCTCAGCAGCGATCATGTAGCAAAACACCAGCGATCCTGACAAGTGCATATCGTTGTCGGGATCGCTGGTGTATCGTTATGTGACACCCAGCCTTTACTCTCCTGTCAGGCAGGAGAGGAACTCATTCATTTGGGGTTTACTGTGAGGCTGCAGCATTAGCTGCGGTCCCTGCAGTAAACATTAACCCTTTCTGAAGGATTACACCGTGGGACCTGACTGTGCATCGGATTGGTAAGAATAATTTTGCTTTATTATTTTATTTTTATTACAGGAAATGGTTTTAGCAGGTAAATAAAATATGGTCAAAAACTGTGTGATTATTTCATTAAACTTCTTTTTTATTAAAGTGTGTGTGTGTTTGATTTTTCTTTCATACAATAGGATTAATAATTGATAGTTGTCTAATTGACAGCTCTCAATTATTAACCTGGCTTAAAGTGACCTTTCAATTGCAAGGTCATTTTAACCCCTTATTAACCCATTCGCCACCGCTACAGGGCAATGGGAATAGACGGGCAAAGTGCCAGAAAGGGCAAATCTAATTAGAGATTTGCCCTTTCTGGGGTGTCTGGGGGCAGATGTTAAGTAGCCGGGGGGGCCAAAAAAAATGGTCCCTCTCTGGGCTATTATTATCTGCCCCCACTCACTGGCTTTGTCTGTCTGGTTGCGAAAATAGGGCGGGAGCCCACGCATTTTTTTTCAGCAATTTTACACCTCATATATATATATTATATATACATGTCATTGAATTTGTGACACATAATATATATATATTTATATTTGTAGTTCATACACTTCTACATAGTATAATAGCCGCTAATTCAATTGCCGGCTTTTGTGAAAATGCAGAACCCGACATGAAATGACACTTGGTGTACATAGGGTTAACCATGTCTTTTCATGTCCTTTGCTATCTAATTTGCACAAACAATTAAATCAGTCTATGTGTGCAAAATTTCACACCTGTAGGGGTTAATTAAAGGTGTAAATTCGTAGCAAAAAAGTCCGTTTTTTTTACAACGAATTTACACCTTTAATTAACCCCTACAGGTGTGAAATTTTGCACACATAGTCTGATTTAATTGTTTGTGCAAATCAGATAGCAAACGACATGAAAAGACATGGTTAACCCTATGTACACCAAGTGTCATTTCATGTCGGGTGCTTCTGTCTTTTCACTGAAGCCGGCTTTACCCGGCAATTGAATCAGAGTATATTTTACTATGTAGAAGTGTATAAACTGTACATATATGTATATATATATGTCACAATGACATGTATATATATATATATATGTATTCTATGTGTGTATATTTAGTGTTTACAAGGAAATAAAGGTTTTTTTTAGTTGCGATATTTTGTTCCCATAGACTTACATGGGACTTCCGGTATCGGTATCGGGTATGGCCGATATTTTAGTGATATCGGCGATACCATTCCGATTCCGATACTTTAGGATATCGGAAAGTATCGCTCAACTCTAATAAAGACGTCATTTAAAAACTGCATTTTGTGTTAACTTGTGTTATCTTTGTCTAATATTTACATTTGTTTGGGGTGATTTGAAACATTTAAGTGTGACAAGCATGCAAAAGAATAGGAAATCAGGAAGAGGCAAACACATTTTCACAAAACTGTATGTGATCAGTGACACTATAAGGGTTTCTTGCAGGCCAGATTTTGGCCTTAAGGGGGCGTTTAATGGAAAATATCAACAATATTAGGGTAGAAACCCTATTCAAAGCCTTGTTAAGGTTACCAGGTTTTTTGACTTGCTTAACATCTGCTTCCATTAGCATGCTCAGTCTTAGTACCAGTTCCTATATACTTAAATTGTTGGTTAAGTGATTTAATAAGAACGGAATATCTAATCAAATCTGAGGAAACTAACCAACCATACATATAAGTGAAGTCTCTAAATGTAGCCCCTTTGTGAAAAAAGAGGAATATGTTGTAAACGGTAAAAGTATTCCTCTTTTACTCTTGTTGGTGATTTTTTGTTGGCGCTCCAAATCGATAGACTTTATCTTGATTGAATAATATCTAAAACTTTCACAATCTTCCTTCCTGAAGCTCTATCAATTGAACTAGGATATTCTGGGGATCTTTCTTCAGGTGTAAGATCCTATAGGGGTGCCCCCTCCCTATTAGATGATTCCTTGGTCATCGTCTCTCGTGCTGTCATGGGTGAGGGTAAAAATGATAAATACATGCCAGTGATTTGATTTTCCTGAAACTCATGACAGTATCCTAATTTTCCCTCCCTCTTGCTTGTGGTTGATGGTTCTCAATCTTCTCTTCTCATAATGAAAAATGAGCTTAAATGAATGTATAAATAATAACAAGAATAATGATGATAAATTGGGTGACTTCACTCCTTGGAAACAACATTGAAGTAGGAAATGGGAGTTGCTTTTTTATTTTGTGCTCTGGTCTTCCTGTCCAGTAATAGAGGCGGATCCTACTCTCTCTCATGTGTGCCATCATGGGTTTCAGGAAAATCAAATTACTGATAAATAATTAGAATTCTTCCAGGCAAATATGTTAAAAGCAATGAATTCCAAAAAACAATCTTGAAAGGGGTTTTCCAATACTAGGTAACCCCTTTCAATGACATTAATGTGTCTACCAAAATAAAAAAGCATTCTTCCTCCCCCGCTCTGAGCCCTGTGTCGCCTAACGATCTTGTGCATTGATTATGTCACTTGAGCGCTGCAGCCTATCACCAGCTGTTGATGGCTACAACCTTAATAGTTTCATTAGACAGTTCTGGAACTGTCTGACGGAATTGTGAATGCTGCAGCCTATCAGTGGCCACTAAACAATGTCAGGAGAACACCTGAGACAACCAGCTTGGAGCAGAGGAGTGGTACTATTTTGGGAAGTAAGTATGATTTTTTTTTTTAAGTTTTACTAGGTACATTAGAGATATTTTAAGGGATTGTCCAGTAGTGGACAACCACATTAAGGACGCTACTGTACTTGCATATTATAATTAGCATATTCTTAACAGGAGGAGCTACACTATGTCTGAACCCTGCAGGTATGTACCACTGATTCTGGGACAGTTTCTCTTATTGTTCCATGCCCCTCCATTCCAAAGATACAAAGAAAAAGAAAATCTGTTCCATAATGAATGGAAATTAGAGGAGGTATCCATTAAAAGATCCTCTTTAAATGTGCAATGATGCAAGGTTCTCCTGTAAAATTTTAAAGGGAGTACTTCATCAGGTTTTTACCACTTAAACTGAGAGTAATATAATGTAGAGGGCAGAGACCCTGACTCCAGGGATAAGGATTTCCTAGGCTTTAGAAAAAAACTAGTGCTACAATACCAATACAATCAAGTAGTTATGTTTTTAGGCAGAAAGCAAAAACTTTTCAGAAAGCAAACACTTTTTTTATTTTTACCCGCCCTTCCCCGGATAACAAGCTTTGTTGTAATAGTTCAGATGTTTCGCACTGATATATTTACAGTATATATCATATTCAATCCACTGCTGAAGTAGAGATTTTATATAATTTATTCCAGAGATAGGAAAGGGGGAAAATTTGGGTTTTTTCAGCAGTTTGCTTGCTTCTTGGAGGGGTGTACACAAGGAGGGTTTCAGGTGTAAACTCGCCCATAATTTGTGGCCCCCAGTTTCTCCACATCACAACTAGCGTCCAAGATCTGCCTTGCTGATCTTCTGCTGCTCAGTAATCATATCTACTTCATGGAAAGAAATCCATAGGTAAAAGTAGGTGCTTAAGGGGGGCACTACTCCACATTGTACCTTTGGGGCCCCTAACATAGTTATCCATGTGAACTGACTTTTAATATTAACTAGAAATGGCCCCATGCTATTGCACGGGAGTGCGGTGAAAAATACACGTCACCGCTATTTACCACGCAGGAGCAGTAACAGCCACGCGTTACAGCGCAAAGGGTAGAGCGACAGTTGTGGCCGTTACTGCGCATGTGCGGGAATAGCAGTGAAGATGAATGTCACTTGCGCAGGCGCAGTTCGTGGCCTTGCAGCCATGAACGCGGGCTGCGCAAGTGACACTGCTGCAGTGCCTTATGGGATTCGGGGACAGCGTCCGGATGTCCCAACTGGATGTTATATATATAAAAAGATAGTCAAATTGGAGTACCCCTTTAATGTCTGATGCTGCAACAACCATCTACTGGGATGGAAAGCAGGATATCCTCTGCAGAGAACCTTGACTGCCCTCCTCATGGGCGACAGGTTTCCATACTTTTATATTGCAT
>JARQOD010008154.1:0-36696 GCA_033576555.1 Oophaga sylvatica
AAATACAAGCTTTTTTTATAAAGAATGATCATAAAACTATAAAATGTTGAAAGCAAATGAAAATGTGTTCGCAATGGATTAATCTCTGTACTGCCCAACCGTTCAACAGTGAATAAATATTTATTCAGGAACAAAGATAACACAGCTTACAACTGGTATTCCTTATAGCTTAGGATCTTAACATTTTGTCTGTCAGCTTGCACAGTGAAAGTAAAACTGTGCTACACACACAGTGAGTGAACAGGACCTCCAGTTTTTTGTTTTTTAACAGTGCTTTTGTGTGGGGGGATCATTTTTTAGCCTGAAGGGAAACAAGGCTGTATAGATTATACAAATGAAAGTCTAAACAATATACTTATGCAGATATTCACAGATGTAGCATACCTGAAAAATATAGCTCTATTCCATCCTATGTCGTTTGTAAATTCGCTTGCAAGTGTTTGAAGGACATGGCTGGACATTAGAGTTGAGCGATACTTTCCGATATCCAAAAGTATCGGAATCGGAATGGTATCGCCGATACCCAAAAATATCGGCGATACCCGATACCGATACCGGAAATCCAATGTAAGTCTATGGGAACAAAATATCGGAATTAAAAAAAACCCATTCTTGCCTTGTTGGTTAATTGTACATGAAGGAAAACAACAAAGAGTAATGTAGAATGTATTGGGGGAGGTTGAGGAGACATTAAAGGCATAGATTCAGTGACCAACATAGCCACCTATTTTTACGATGACACTCAAAAGCTTTCCATCCATAGATTCCGTCAGTTGCTTGATCTGTTTACGATCAACATTGCATGGAGCAGCCACCACAGCCTCCCAGACACTGGGTACACTACATCACTGCTACAACCACCTCGTACACAAACGGCTCCACTCCGTACACCTCGTACACACTACAGCACTGCTACATCCACCTCGTACACACACGGCTCTGCTCTGTACACCTCGTACACTACATCACTGCTACAACCACCTCGTACACACACAGCTCCGCTCCGTACACCTCACACATGGCTCCGCTCCGTACACATTGTACACACACGTCTCCGCTCTGTACACCTCGTACACACACGACTCTGCTACATCCAACTTGTACACACTACAGCACTGCTACATCCACACTGTAAACCCGAGTCCCGACCCACACACACAAACTTACCCTCATCCAGCACCATGACAACCATCACAGCGCAAAGTCCTGCACACAAGAGGACACTGATCATGTGACCCCTGACTCCTCCCCTCCTGTGACCTCATCACAGGTCCTGTGGGCACAGAAGAGTACAGCATAGCAGCGTCATTGCTAGCTGCTGTGAGAGGCTAAGCTGTAGAGACAGGGAGGGCAGGAACGGGTGCATGGGGGGCGTGGTGGCTCATCACTGTGGGACACATAGTGTCCTCAGCGGGACTGCAGGACGGGGGGGTCAGAATCGGGACTGTCCCGCTCAATCCGGGACGGCTGGGAGGTATGAAGCTGTGTTTACTGCATGATATCAAGGGCATATGTAGAAGGGTGTACTCACACCTGCTTAATAAATATAGCTGAGATTCTCAGCCAGAAAAGTTGGAGAGTGTTATGCGAGTGTCATACAATTTTTTTTTTATGTAGTCTCACCAAGTATTTGTATGCCATGTGAGTGCTATGCGAGTGTACATTTTTTCCCTCACCTAGCATCTATATGATATGCGTATGCAATGCATCAGCTATTATATACAGTTATTCTCTGTTATTTCAAGCTAGTTTTCTAACTAATAAAAAAATCTCATATACAGATATAGACAGATGGCTAGATAGATGTATGATATATGTCAGTGAGATATAATTAGTGCAGTGCGTCTGTAGTTTACTGTACATGTATTTTGGGGAAGAATTAAAAGAAAAAAATGGCGTTGGGTCATCCAAATTATTCTTAATCAGCTGAGGGAAATAAAATTTCTGGGGCGGCTGAGGGCTGATGTTCTTAGTCTGGGAGGGGGCCAATATCCATAGCCCCTTCCTAGCCTATTAATATCAGCGCCCAGCTGTCTGTTAGCCTTCGCTGATTATAAATTATACCCTGCGTCATTTTTGTTTTGGTGTCCCCCATTTTAATAACTAGTAAAGGCTAAGAACACAGCTGTGAGCTGATATTAACAGCCTGGGAAACTCCATGTTTATTACTCCTTCCCATACTATAAACATCAGCCCCCAGCTGTCGTCTTTCCCTCAGCAGATTATTAAAAATTAGGAGGACCACACACCATTTTTTAAAATTCTATATACAGTACAGACCAAAAGTTTGGACACACCTTCTCATTCAATGATTTTTCTGTATTTTCATGACTATGAAAATTGTACATTCACACTGAAGGCATCAAAACTATGAATTAACACATGTGGAATTATATACTTAACAAAAAAGTGTGTAACAACTGAAAATATGTCTTATATTCTAGGTTCTTCAAAGTAGCCACCTTTTGCTTTGATTACTGCTTTGCACACAGAAAAGGTGAATGGATGGACTCTACATGCCTGGTTCCCACTGTGAAGCATGGAGGAGGTAGTGTGATGGTGTGGGGGTGCTTCGCTGGTGACACTGTTGGGGATTTATTAAAAATTTAAGGGTGAGCAGTCCAGCTCACCCCAAACCATCTCGATTGGGTTCAGGTCTGGTGACTGTGGAGGCCAGGTCATCTGGCGCAGCACCCCAACACTCTCCTTCTTGGTCAAATAGCACTTACACAGACTGAAGGTGAGTTTGGGGTCATTGTCCTGTTGAAAAATAAATGATGGTCCAACTAAACGCAAACCGGATGGAATAGCATGCTTCTGCAAGATGCTGTGGTAGCCATGCTGGTTCAGTATGCCTTCAATTTTGAATAAATCCCCAACAGTGTCACCAGCAAAGCACCCCCACATCATCACACCACCTCCTCCATGCTTCACGGTGGGAACCAGGCATGTAGAGTCCATCCATTCACCTTTTCTGCGTGCAAAGCAGTAATCAAAGCAAAAGGTGGCTACTTTGAAGAACCTAGAATATAAGACATATTTTCAGTTATTTCACACTTTTTTGTTAAGTGTAATGTATAATTCCACATGTGTTAATTCATAGTTTTGATGCCTTCAGTGTGATTCTACAATTTTCATACAAAAGACAAAAAAACCTGACTGGCACTTCCAAACTAATGTGAGCTAGGTGCAAACCAAAGGGAGCTACCCCATGTAAAACATACAAAAAAAGGCTGCACTCAAGCATACTGAAGCATGACAACATAGAATACATGAAATTTTGAATAGCAATATGGCTTTGGAGTATAAGGAAAAATTTGAGACGCTTAGTATAAACATTTGGCCAAACATTTTAAAGTCCACCAACCATCGTCAAGGTGGTCTCAATTCTGGTGATTCCCTGACCTAATGTGAACATACCTCTATTAGGCTGATATCTGAATTTCTGGGTGAATATGCACCTCTGTCAGTAATGCCTGCATTTATGGGTAAAGTAGGGACCTGGTGTAATTAAAATCACCACCTGGTGGGGGCGGAGTGCTCGGTCAGTAAGCTAACATTCAAAAGACAAAAAAAGCTGACTGGCACTTCCAGACTAATGTGAACTAGGTGCAAACCAAAGGGAGCTACCCCCATGTAAAACATACAAAAAAAGGCTGCACTCAAGCATACTGAAGCATGACAACATAGAATACATGAAATTTTGAATAGCAATATGGCTTTGGAGTATAAGGAAAAATTTGAGACGCTTAGTATAAACATTTGGCCAAACATTTTAAAGCCCACCAACCATCGTCAAGGTGGTCTCAATTCTGGTGAGTCCCTGACCTAATGTGAACATACCTCTATTAGTCTGATATCTGAATTTCTGGGTGAATATGCACCTCTGTCAGTAATGCCTGCATTTATGGGTAAAGTAGGGACCTGGTGTAATTAAAATCACCACCTGGTGGGGGCGGAGTGCTCGGTCAGTAAGCTAACATTCAAAAGACAAAAAAACCTGACTGGCACTTCCAGACTAATGTGAACTAGGTGCAAACCAAAGGGAGCTACCCCCATGTAAAACATACAAAAAAAAAAGCACCCCCACATCATCACACCACCTCCTCCATGCTTCACGGTGGGAAGCAGGCATGTAGAGTCCATCCGTTCACCTTTTCTGTGTGCAAAGCAGTAATCAAAGCAAAAGGTGGCTACTTTGAAGAACCTAGAATATAAGAGATATTTTCAATTGTTTCACACTTTTTTGTTAAGTGTAATGTATAATTCCCCATGTGTTAATTCATAGTTTTGATGCCTTCAGTGTGAATGTACAATTTTCATAGTCATGAAAATACAGAAAAATCATTGAATGAGAAGGTGTGTCCAAACTTTTGGTCTGTACTGTACATCTTTTCTATTGTATTCAGACGGTTTATGCCGTGAATTTATTTATTTATTGTATTCGGCTGATTCCAAAAATGCTGCGGATCCGCATCAAAATCCGCAACGTGTGCACATACCCTAAAAGCATGTGGTCATGCTTTTTACATGGATGTGCTGTCTGAGTAATATACATTTTGTGATGTATAATTATTGTTTTGTGCCCATTTCTGTCTTAGCAACTTTTGTAGCTAGCAATTGTGGGACTGGCAGCCAGTGAAGATAATAATAATTTACATGACTTGATATATGATTGTGGCAGTACCAAATATAGATATTTTTTACATTTTAGAACCTTTGCACAATAAAATTTTGTTGTATGGAAAAAAGTAATTGACTCATCGCAATTTGAGAGTCATACTTTTATAAATGTTTCCATTTTCCAGTCACATGAACTTGTTTTTGTTGATTGAGTTTTTGGGTTCATACTATTTAATTTATTGATCAAATTTAAAAAAAATTTTAGTGCAAAAATAGCAAATATTTCATTGTTTTTGTGCTTTTTATTTAATTTTTATTTACTGTTTACAGTGTAATATAACAAAATAAAATAATGGTAGAATGGTTAAAAATTGTTATCTTTATTCTGTGAGCTATTACAATTGGTATTCTACCAAATACAAGCTTTTTTTTTATAAAGAATGATCATAAAACTATAAAATGTTGAAAGCAAATGAAAATGTGTTCGCAATGGATTAATCTCTGTACTGCCCAACCGTTCAACAGTGAATAAATATTTATTCAGGAACAAAGATAACACAGCTTACAACTGGTATTCCTTATAGCTTAGGATCTTAACATTTTGTCTGTCAGCTTGCACAGTGAAAGTAAAAGGCCGGCGTCACACTGGCGACAGAATCGGACGACTGCAATGCGATGAAAAATCGCATTGCAGTCGGACCTATGTTAATCTATGGAGCAGCTCCCAGTATCAGATTTTTTGTGGTCCGTTTTAAACGTCCGTGTACAATCGCAGCATGCTGCGATTGTCACCGATTGTCGGTCGACTATCGCCAATGCAAGTCTATGGGTGCGATGAAAAATCGGATTACAAACGGACCACACTGTGTGACTTGCGATGAAATCGCATCGGTGTCCTTTAGAAAAGCCGGCAATTCATCCCCGGCTATACTGTAAAATCACACTGACAGCTTTAATAAAGACTAGAAAGAATAGATATATACACATAGAACACATATATATATATTGTGAGACAGTGAAGGAATGTGTGTTGAATGGGGTGTGCATTTCGCCTAGGTATAAGGGAAATGTGTGGCTTTGTAAACCTAGTGGTAGAGAAAGGTCACTACACCTCACATTCAGCACACACTTGCAGCACAGGCCTGAAACTACTCAGGTCTTGATTAGGAGACCAGAAGTAGGTGTCTGCAAACACAATCTGAGAGCTCATTCAGTCTGGACAAGGGGTCCAGGCACAGAAGGTGTCTCTAAGAGTGTGGGAGCTGTCTTTAGCCCGGACACTGGGAGGTGTCCTGGCACAAGGAAGCAGTCTCTAAGAGTGTGAGCTATCTCAGTCTGGGTGCAGGAAGTACCCCGGACACAGGAGTAGTCACAGTGAGAATCCGTGCGAATAGCGACTGAATAGAAGGTGACCTCTCTCAAGTCTGGACATTGGAGTTGCCTTCAGACATAAAGAGGAGTGTCTGTGAAACTCCATACTGGTAACATATGTGATATGTGTTGTTTTGGGCACAGACTGGTAGAGTCTGGGTCCCGGATAGAGAGGGCCATCTATCTAAGTGTAATTTAGTGGCTAGACAAGCCCAGGTTTTCTGTTTATGATTTGTTTTTATCTGTGTGCTGTGGACTTTAATAAAACTGGTTGCGGCCAGTTTTCACCAAACTGCTGTCTGAATGAACTGTTTCCGTGCCATTCTGTCTACCCAGACAGCGATCCTAGAGCTAAACCCCCCGGAAGCTTACAATTGGCGGAGAATGCTGGGGCAGCGCAGGGCCTGGTACAGTTAGTGCTGGAGTGTGCATGCAGCACAGTGGCAGAGACAGCATTAAAGGTGAAGTCTATTGAAATAGCAACAGAAAAAAAAAAAAGTGTGTGTCAGCAGAAACGTCTGTTTGGAGCAGTCTTGGAGAGACAGTGGCCCTGATAGGGTCTGCAGAGAGAAAATGTATGCACAGCAAAGCTGAACTTGTTGTGAAAATGACTGTGGAAGTGCAGCAGCAAAAGAAAAGTTTGTGGAGCAGTCTTAAAGAGACAGTAGCCCTAATAGACTTTGCAAAGAGAAAAAAAAAAAAAAAAAAGTGGTTGCACAGCAAGGCTGAATTTTCTGTGGAAAAAAAGCTGTGTAGTGTGTATGTCTTGAGTGAAGACTGCCGTTGTTAAGACAGAGAAGTCTGACAGCATGGATGACAGCATGGAGGCGCTGTTTGAACAAATGGCGCAAGTTAATGTGCAACATAAGACTGCTGTGTTGAGACAGATGAGTCCGGCAGTATGGAGGACTCGTTGAGTACCTGGTGCAGGCCCAGCGAAGCATGGAGCAGCAGCGCCTGCAGCACCAGCAGCAATGCAGCAGGCCCAGCAGCAATTCCTGCAGCAGCAGGAGAATAACCGGTTATTTGTTGAGCAGATGACAGCACCAAAAAAGGATTTCGGTGCCGCGTCCCGAAGTAATGTTGTGAAGGCACCGGCGTTGTCCGCTATAAAGAAGGCGGTAAGACGGTCCTTGAGAAAAATGACACCTCGTGATGATGTGGAGGTATATCTTACTAGGTTTGAGAGACTGGCAGAGAAGGAGAATCTGCCACTATCTGAATGGGCCATGGCGGTCGTACCCTATCTGATTGGGGAACCCCAAAAAGTCTGGGCTGACCTGAGCAAGCAGGACAGCGAAGACTATGCCAAGTTGAAAGCGGCGATTCTTACCCGGCTGGGTGTTACGGTTGCAGCCCGTGCCAGGAGAGTCCATGACTGGAGATACAGTTGGGAGTCTGCAGTCAGCAGGCCTGATTATGGAGTTGAAAAGGTGATAGTGGACCGCTACACCCAAGCACGTCCTCCTGAGGTACAGCCGTCTGAGAGGTCGTCACTTCGGAGTTCCCGGACGCTGAACTCTCGCGGTAAGAGCGTTCCAGCTGTTGGGGACATGGGGTATGCTGATAAGCGGGTTCAGGCCCGAGGGGACATGTGGGTGGGAGAGTGTGATGGACAGTGTTGGAGCTGGCGTGAAATTGCAGCCAACTGTCCAATAGAGGGGGAGCCTATGTGTTGTGATGTTGGCAGATCCCTCTCTCCCTGCGCAGAGCCTGTGTGTGTGTCCACCTCAGCCGAAGAGACTGGACCACAGGGGTCCCCGGTGGTTGTAAGTGACTGCCCAGCACAGGCCCTCTTGGACTCAGAGAGTCCAGTGACTTCCGTATGTGACAGCCTGAGTGATAGGGACTTCATCCCTGATAAGCACCTGAGTGTGGTGTACATCCATGAAGACACCAAAGTCTACCCAGAGACTGCCGTGGACTTGGTCCCCAAACTCGGGGAGGTTTCATATGAAGTGGGGGTAGTGAAGACCCTGGTGCACCCCGTTATATTGGGTAATGACTTTCCCCGGTCTAAGGATCTCTGGGGAAAAATGTTTCTGATGGACAGTGTGATGAAGCTCCTACTGAGGGTGCGCAGTCCCGAGGGGCGGAACACAATGCTAGTGGGCCGTTTAAACTTATGTGATAATGATGATGACCATGATAATATTGATAATGATGATCTGATAATGATGATGACCATGATGAGGATGCTGATATTGATAATGATGATAATGCTAATCATAATAGTGATGATACTGATGATGACCGTGATAAAGATGACATTTCTTTGCAGGTGATGTTGGGAGACGAGGATGGTGGTTCTCGGGAACCGAGTGTCCCTGACCTGCCTGGCTCCTGTGACAATTTTGGGAGTGAGCCGGTGCGAGACCCCACTCTTAAAACGGCACAGGAAAATGTAATTGTTCTGAATGAGGTTCCCAAGAGCCTGGCTCTGAGGAGAGGTTTCCTCATGCTGCCATGAACAATAACCTATTGTATAGGGACACTGAAGTCCAGGGAGAGGTCGTAAGTCAGCTCCTGGTATCTGAGCTATATGGAAGTATAGTGCTGGGGTTATCACATAGTCACATACTTGAGGGACCACCTGAGGGAAACCAGGACCAGATGGTGAAGTTAATGTTGTGGATGACATGTTAACTAAGGTTCCAGATCAAGATGTGAATGAGAATGAATTGTATAACCCTGACAGTGAGCCGGATGTGAATGAAAATGAAGTGTCTAACCCTAGAAGTGAGCCAGATGTGGCTGAGAAAAGGGGGTCAGACAGGGATAGTGGTGGTGATAGTGAGTCATCTGATGACAATAAAGCAACCAGTGCAAGTGAGGAAGGCATGGTAGCAGAGGAGATTGAGAGTCCTGAGAGGAAGGCTGAGGCTGACCTTGCAGTCGGACGGAGGATGGCATCTGAAGATGTTGTACGTTGGCCGGTTCCCTGGCGAAGACTAAGGTGAAAGACCGGACTCTGAAACTGAACACAGCACAAGTGGATGCTGTTGAAAATGAGAAGTTATCAATGTATGGTGTGGATCTGCATCAGGCCAAGGACTCGGAAGGTGATGCTGCAGAGGTGGAGAAAGCCATGGAAGTGGTGGACACCAGGCCAGGTGCCTCACCAGAGGCTGATGTCTCAAGTGAAGCTGTGAGGAACAAGACTGAAGATGTGGGGAATGACTCTGCCCCGGAATATGTTTCTGCCGGAGACAGCGGCGTGGACGGTGTACTGTCCGGATCCGTGGCTGCGACTCGCGAAGCTCGGGCCGGAAGTTCGGCGCCCGGTGCGCCATCGGAGTTCCCGAGCGACCCAAAGGATCTGGATAAATCCCAAGATGAGATTTTGAGACCTCGGGTTGGCCTTGGTGAGCTCAGGCGCATTTTCATGGAGTCTACACTTGAACCACGTCCCAGTGAGTGGGAGGGGCGATGTGTCGCTCCGTTGCCGCTGCAGATACACGGGAGCTCAGATGGGATGCAGAACGTGGTGGAAAAGAAGACTGATGGTAGGGCTTCTGAGCATGTCCTACCAGAAGAGCCTGAAGAAAGGGCCGAAGACGTAAAGGACGTCCAACAACTACAGGAGAAGATGCGTAGCCATGAGGATCTCCTGGAGAAAGAAGTAAGAGCTCTGAGTCTTATGCAAAGTGAGCCTGTACCAGAAGAGGATAAATTATGTGTACCGACCAAGAAAAACGATCAGCTCCCTCTACAGTGCCAATCGTTTGAACAGTGTGGCTCGGAATGGTCAGAGACCATGACAGAGGCGCTTGGGTTCTGTGAGGTAGAATTTATGAATCAACTGATATTTAAGAAAGTAGATGTGCTAAAGAAAGTTCAGGGGGAATTAGAGAAAACCCCTATACCTCCTGTGACAGTTGGTGACACAGGGTCAGTGCCCCAAAAACAGGAGGTACGAAAGTTTCTGAGGAAGAATCAGCAGAGCTGTTCTGACGTGCCTGGTCGTACTTATCTGGTGAGCCACTATACCGAGACTGAGGCTGGCACTAAAGTCAAGATGAAACCGTGCAGGATACCCGAGGCCCGCAGAGAGTATAGGCCTGGGAGGGTACAGGGTAGTGCGGATGCTTCAGATGATGTTTGGCTATGACAGTGGTGAGGATGAAGCTGATGAGGGCCATGACTGGTCCAGAGTTCACTGTCTCTGTTGGATTGTTGACCAGCCCTCCGGTCTGGATGACCAGCCCTCCGGTCTGGAGAAGAGGGAGGGGATATGTGAGACAGTGAAGGAATTGTGGTTGAATGGGTGTGCATTTCGCCTAGGTATAAGGAAATGTGTGGCTTTGTAAACCTAGTGGTAGAGAAAGGTCACTACACCTCACATTCAGCACACACTTGCAGCACAGGCCTGAAACTACTCAGGTCTTGATTAGGAGACCAGAAGTAGGTGTCTGCAAACACAATCTGAGAGCTCATTCAGTCTGGACAAGGGGTCCAGGCACAGAAGGTGTCTCAAGAGTGTGGGAGCTGTCTTTAGCCCGGACACAGGGAGGTGTCCTGGCACAAGGAAGCAGTCTCTAAGAGTGTGAGCTATCTCAGTCTGGGTGCAGGAAGTACCCCGGACACAGGAGTAGTCACAGTGAGAATCCGTGCGAATAGCGACTGAATAGAGGTGACCTCTCTCAAGTCTGGACATTGGAGTTGCCTTCAGACATAAAGAGGAGTGTCTGTGAAACTCCATACTGGTAACATATGTGATATGTGTTGTTTTGGGCACAGACTGGTAGAGTCTGGGTCCCGGATAGAGAGGGCCATCTATCTAAGTGTAATTTAGTGGCTAGACAAGCCCAGGTTTTCTGTTTATGATTTGTTTTTATCTGTGTGCTGTGGACTTTAATAAAACTGGTTGCGGCCAGTTTTCACCAAACTGCTGTCTGAATGAACTGTTTCCGTGCCATTCTGTCTACCCAGACAGCGATCCTAGAGCTAAACCCCCCGGAAGCTTACAATATATATATATACATGTCATTGTGACATGTATATATATATATATATTTATAGTTCCTAGACTTCTACATACTGTAATAGCCGCTAATTCAATTGCCGGGTTTTGTGAAATCACAGAAGCCGACATGAAATGATACATTGTTTCACACAGTTAACCATGTCATTTCCTGTATTTTGATATTTGTTTAGAACTTACAATTACATGAGTGTATTTGTGCAAAATTTCAGACATGTAGGGGTTAATTAAAGGTGTAATTTCGTTGAAAAAAAATGCGTGGGCTCCCGCTGTATTTTCTCCACCAGATAGACAAAGCAAGCGAGTGGGGGCAGATAATAACAGCCTAGGGAGGGTACATTTTTTGTGCCCCCCCTGGCTACTAACTTCTGCCCCCAGACACCCCAGAAAGGGCAAATCTATAATTAGATTCGCCCTTTCTGGCACTTTGCCCGTCTATTCCCATTGCCCTGTAGCGGTGGCGAAAGGGTTAATAATCTCACCTTACTGTCACCTTGCAATTGAAAGGTGACCTTAAGGTAGGTTAATAATTGAGAGCTGTCAATTAGATAACTATCAATTATTAATCCTATTGAAGTAAATAAAAAAACACACACACACTTTAAGAATAAATAATTTTAATGAAATAAAAACACATTTTTTTGACCATATTTTATTTTACACTTAATCCGTGCGAAGCCATTGATCTCCTAAAATAAAGAAAAAAAAATAAAACAACATTATTCTTACCTATTCCGCCGATCTGTCACGTCCCACGCTGTAATCCTTCACAAAGGGTTAACTAGCTTTGAGCCAAGCAGTGCAAGTAATCCTGCATGCTCAGCTCAAAGCTCCTGAATGAATAAGTTCCTCTCCTGGCGACAGGAGAGGATGTGTTTCATGAATGAAGCTTAATTGATTGTGTCCACTTTCCCTTTACGTCAGGTCACTAAAGTTAAATTGCCAATAAATCAATTAAGCTCCATTCATGAATCTATTCCTCTACTTTCGCTGGGAGAGGAACTTATTCATTCAGGGGAATACAGGTCTGAGACAGCATTATTAGCTCTCTGCGACCTGTAACCTGTTAACCCTTTCTGATGGATTACACCGTGGGACCTGACTGTACATCGGATTGGTAAGTATAATTTTGCTTTTTTATTTTATTTTTACTACAGGAAATGGTTTTAGCAGGAAAATAAAATATGGTCAAAAACTGTGTGATTATTTAATTAAACTTATTTTTTATTAAACTGTGTGTGTTTGATTTTTCTTTCATACAATAGGATTAATAATTGATAGTTGTCTAATTGACAGCTATCAATTATTAACCTGCCTTAAGGTCACCTTTCAATACTAAGGTGACATTAACGCCAGATTATTAACCCATTTGCCACCGCTACAGGGCAATGGGAATAGACGGGCAAAGTGCCAGAAAGGGCGAATCTAATTATAGATTTGCCCTTTCTGGGGTGTCTGGGGGCAGATGTTAGTAGCCAGGGGGGGCACAAAAAAAATGTACCCTCCCTAGGCTATTATTATCTGCCCTAACTCGCTTGCTTTGTCTGTCTGGTGGAGAAAATACAGCGGGAGCCCACGCATTTTTTTTCAACGAATTTACACCTTTAATTAACCCCTACATGTCTGAAATTTAGCACACATATACTCATGTAATTGTATGTTTCAAACATATATAAAAATACATGAAATTACATGGTTAAATGTGTGGAAACAATGTATCATTTCATGTCGGCTTCTGTGATTTCACTGAAGCCGGCAATTGAATTAGCGGCTATAACAGTATGTAGAAGTGTAAGAATTATAAATATATGTATATATATATGTCACAATGACATATATATATATATATATATATATATATATATATGTGCTCTATGTGTATATATCTATTCTTTCTTTTGGCATTTAAATACTATTCTTTTGGATCCATTATATGTCAGTTTTGCAAGCCTGCGAGAAAATCTCGCAAGTCGGATGAAAATCGGATGTTACAAGGTACACACACATGCGATTAAATCGCATCTTTGAAGGAAAATCGGATGCCAGAAGGATGTGTGATGTTTTTATTTTGATCCGATTGTCGACCGTCTAAAACGGACCGATTTTTTGTGGTTGTGTGTGACTCCGGCCTAACTGTGCTACACACACAGTGAGTGAACAGGACCTCCAGTTTTTGTTTTTTAACAGTGCTTTTGTGTGGGGGGATAATTTTTTAGCCTGAAGGGAAACAAGGCTGTATAGATTATACAAATGGAAGTCTAAACAATATACTTATGCAGATATTCACAGATGTAGCATACCTGAAAAATATAGCTCTATTCCATCCTATGTCGTTTGTAAATTCGCTTGCAAGTGTTTGAAGGACATGGCTGGACATTAGAGTTGAGCGATACTTTCCGATATCCAAAAGTATCGGAATCGGAATGGTATCGCTGATACCCAAAAATATCGGCGATACCCGATACCGATACCGGAAATCCAATGTAAGTCTATGGGAACAAAATATCGGAATTAAAAAAACCCCATTCTTGCCTTGTTGGTTAATTGTACATGAAGGAAAACAACAAAGAGTAATGTAGAATGTATTGGGGGAGGTTGAGGAGACATTAAAGGCATAGATGTTTAACCCAATCAAATGGAATAGCATTAATATTTTTTTTTTTTAAAGATGTTCGGATTGACGAAGAAATTGACAATGTTGTTAACGTTTTTTCTATTTTGGCAAATATGTATATTTCACAACTTCCATGCTCTTCACCTTTTTAACTTTTGACACACTTTCTCCTTCATAATCTTCAGCAGCATCATCTTTTTCATCAAATTATTCTTCATCTTCACCTTCTTTATCTTCTTCTTAAACTTCTTGCTATTCATCTTTTTGTTAACATTACTCATATTGTTCTTATTAAACTATTATTCTTCTTCATATTCTACTTCATCTTCATCTTCTTCATCATATTCTTATTTGTGACAGAGATTCCTGTACTTGTAATCTGTAAAAGTATGAATTTTTCATCCTTCCGTTCTTGCTGTCACAAAAGATTTAAATTACAACAGTATTTGTCCGTGTTCAGTTTAGCCTGCAGCAGCAGGCATTTTCCAGGGGCACCACGAGGAGGAACGGACTCACCCCCATACACTGCTTAATCTTCTTCTGCTTATAATTTAGAGCATATATTTTGCTCTTCATTTTGGTCTTATACTTAATGTTCTTCTGCTTTTTGATCTTCTGCTTATTGTTCTTCTGTCTCTTTTTCTGTATCTTGTAGTTTGTCTTAACTTTCTTTGTCCTGTTGGTGATGTTCTTCTGGGTAATCTTTTATTTCTTCTTTGTGATGGTGTTCAGGCTGGTTGGCTTGATGCTCGTCGTCCTTGTGGTCGTCATCTTCTTCGGGGTGGTCATCAGGGTCGTCGTCTTCATTGTTGGAGATCCAGAGTGATTACCCAAAAAAACATTTAAAAAAATCTTCAATTTGTAAATGTAGCTGAAGGTACAAGAAGGCTGACTAACTTCCGAGAACCAGCTGACGTTACTGGAACCCGGAGGGGCAGCAGAAGGAAAAGAGCCAATGGCACAACCGAGGACCAGCTGACGTTACTGGGACACGGTTACTAAGCAGGAGGTACCTGTGCTCCAAAGCACTACCAAGGACCAGCAGACGTTGCTGGAACTCGGATACCGAGATGGAGGCACCTAGGCCAAAGGCACTGCGGAGAACCAGTTGACGGTACTGGAACCCGGACGGGTAGCAGAAGGTAAAAGAGCCAATGCAAGTAACGAGGACCAGCTGACTGTGCTGGAACCTGGAGGGGCAGCAGAAGGAAAAGAGCCAATGGCACAACCGAGGACCAGCTGACCTTACTGGGACACGGTTACTAAGCAGGAGGTACCTGTGCTCCAAAGCACTACCAAGGACCAGCAGATGTTCCTGGAACTCGGATACCGAGATGGAGGCACCTAGGCCAAAGGCACTGCGGAGAACCAGTTGACGGTACTGGAACCCGGACGGGTACCATAAGGCACCCATGAAAATGTAAGTTGACAGGCCGCAAGCCGTCCGCAGTTACCGAATCACACAGTCCTACAGTGGGTGCTTGTCCTATTGTCACAACGGAAACAGCCTTTATTTACATATCCCACAGCACACATAGGAATGACCAAAACTGCAGGCACCATATAGTCGGCTAACCAGAATGCAACACGACAGGACAACTTATTGGAGGCTAATTGACGTTGACACTGCCAGGAAACAGCTGTCGTGCTGTAACCAAGCTGGGCAGGAGTCAGTACCCGTGCCAAGTACTTCCGAGCAACAACTGGCGGTGTTGGAGCCCAGGGATGAGAAGAGAACAGGGTGGAGGCAGCAGGACTTTTTGCCATACACACAGCAGGGGAACAGCTGACATTACTGAACCCCAGTAACACAGGAGCAAGTGTTGACTGTGCTAACAGCACTTCCAGGCAACAACTGGCGGTGTTGGAGCCCAGGGTCAAGGAGGATGTTTAAATAGTAGATCAAGTATTTTCCTTGTTACGTGTCAATTTTAAATGTCTATACTCCAAACAAGAGAAAGATAAGCTTTACTACCATAAGATGATGATTTCAGTTAAAAAAATATCGAGATAAATAAAGAATTGACAAACATAAACGCATACATTAACATGTTTAACAGCAATGCAAACCACAAAATAAATTAGTTAAGGAATCTGCTATACGGTTGTACATAAAAGCATACAAGTACATATCTGAATCCATTAATGATGGATAAGTAACAGTATGTACACCATTTTTATTGTATAGACAATGAATGTCTGACTTCAAAACATCATCATCAGCATTACAAGTTATCTGTGAGATTCATAAAATGTTACATTTGCTGAATAATGTCACTAAACAGTTTATAAAAATTATCCAATTTCCATCATGTAATACTCATAATATGTGCCAATAATCATTTTTATTAACAAACATAACCTTTAAAAAGTGCATAGTGCAAATTGCTATTTATGCCTGACTGTGGACTTGCAAGCATGACAACGGATAGATAAGGTATATATAGATGAGACTGCATATCCACAGATGGTGAATGGCCATGTAATACTGTACCTCAATAAAGTGTGCGTCACTACTACATAATTTTTTTTATATAGCTTTATAAACAGGGTACGTGCATGTATGCTTGCGCCTTTGTTTGGACGCACAGACTGCCTTCCTGCTGTGACGCGTTGGGTAGTGAACAGTTGTGTGCAGTGTTCACTGCAGTCTCTGCGGAATAACCACACTTAGGCCTTATAACTTTTCAGACTTTCTTTATCAATCTACCAAGATGAAGAAGGCAGGGAGTAAGGCACGTGGTCGAGGCCGTGGAGTTTCAGCAGGGAGAGGATGTTGGGATTCTGTGGCTGCTGCCGCCCCCAGTGACACAGCATCCACCAGTTTTCCCCGTGAGCGTTCCTTTATGCGCACTTTTGTAGGAGGTTGGCGTACCCCCCTGCTGCGGGAAGAACAAATTGAAGCCGTTGTTGGTTGGATGTCAGCCAATGCATCGACTTCAATTGCTTCCACCTCCTCTCAGGACCACAGCACTGTTGAGCAACCATCTGTCTCTTCACCGCCTGCCAAATTGCCCAGGCAGTCACAAAGTTCTGTACAGGAGCCAGCTGAGTGTCTGCTTCTGTTCTCAGAATCTGTGTAATGTATGTGGTACAGTTCATATAGCGTCTTGTGCTTGGGTGCGATGAAAACACAGGAGTCACAGGTTTGATATAGAAAAGTCCTGTATTACTTCATACAAGTTGGCAGAAATAGTCACACAGTTTGCAGACACAGAAACAGGAGACACAGCAGGCCAGAGTAATCCAAGCTCAGCAATCACTCTCCAATACAGATTCAGGATCTTCTTCTCTGTTACCGTAAGTCCATGCAAACGTGGGTCTTTTAAAGAGCAGGGTTCAGAGTCCACAAGTGCTTCAGAGTTCCTCAGTAGGAATAGCTGGAGTACAAGGTCCAAGGCTTACAGGAGTCAAGTCACAGGTTCACTGCAGGCTAGATTCTGAAGCACTGATTGCTCAGCTGTGGCTGCTTAAGAAGCAAAGGAGAGAATCAGGGCGGGAACATGCAAGCTGGAAACTCCATTTTGACTGAGGGCAAGATAGCTGCAGCAAGACAGAAAGTAAAATGGCTGACGAACAAACTGAGTTTCAGGAATATATACATAGAACCTTACATTACTCCCCCCTTAAGGACAACCTCCGGATGACCTCAGACCAGGCTTGTGTGGGTACCTCTGATGAAACTGACGGAGCAAGCGAGGAGCATTAACGTTATTGACCGGTTCCCATGAGTTGTCCTCCACTGGGTAGCCCTGCCATTTAATCAGATATTGTAACTGATTTCTATACAACCTGGAATCTAAAATCCTTTCCACCACAAATTCTTCCTGACCATCGACTAGCACTGGGTCAGGGCAAGGAGAGTAACGTCCAGGAAACGTATTGGGTGTCGCAGCCTTTAGTAGGGATACATGAAAGACAGGGTGGATTCTCATAGTTCTGGGCAGTTGAAGACGACAAGCAACGGCACTTATAATTTTACTGATTTTATAGGGTCCAATGTACTTATGTCCCAACTTAGACGATGGAATCCTTAACTTAAGATTTCTGGTTGACAGCCAGACCAAGTCTCCTACCTTGAAAGCTGGTGCAGGTTTACAAATTTATCTGCTGCTTTCTTGTACCTTTCTTGAGCCGATTCCAGATTTTCCTTTAGAAGATCCATATTCTTCTGTAAAGACGTGATTCTTTCAGCCACTGCTGGTAAAGGCGTTTTCTATGGGAAATCGTGGTAGAATGTTAGGATGATAACCTAGATTAGAGTAAAAAGGAGACTGTTTAGTGGAGGAACTCTGAGAGTTGTTATACGAGAACTCAGCTAATGGAAGTAGATCCACCCAATCATCCTGTAGGTGGCAGATAAAGCAGCGGAGATACTGCTCCAGGGTTTGATTGGTTCGTTCGGTCTGTCCATTAGTCTGGGGATGAAAAGCAGAAGAAAGGTTTACTTTAATGTCCAATGCTGCACAGAAATTTTGCCAAAACCTAGAAGTGAATTGCACCCCTCGATCCGAAATAACCTCATCCGGTACTCCATGTAAGCGAAACACATCTTTAATCATCAAATCTGATGTCTGTTTTGCAGTGGGTAAGCCGACACAAGGGATAAAATGAGCTGCCTTTGTTAGACGGTCAACCACCACTAGAATGGTGTTCTTCCCCTGAGAGGTTGGTAACTCCACAATGAAGTCCATAGAAATGGATCCCCACGGGCGGGACGGGGTGGGAAGAGGCTGTAACAGACCAGTTGGTGAGGAGCGAGGTGTTTTGCATCTTGCACAGACCTCACATGAAGTGACATAATTCAAAACATCCTTCCTGCAAGTGGGCCACCAAAAGAAACGAGAAAGAAATTCCTGTGTCTTTAGAATTCCTCTATGCCCAGCTATCTTGGAATCGTGAATGAGTTGCAATACTCTTAATCTGACTGTTTCAGGAATATACAGACGTTGTCCCTGAATCCACACACCATTCTTAAAGACAAGACTTACGTCCCTTGGGGGTTGTGCCAAAAAGGAATCCGCATGGTATGCTTCCTTGATGTCCTTAAGTAGGTCTTGATTATGAATTACTCCTAGGAATCTAGAGTCAGGAAGAATAGTCTTAGGAGGAGTAATTGGACGTGTCTCTGCTGAGTAAATCCTAGAGAGTGCATCAGCCTTTCCATTGCGCGATCCTGGTCTATAAGAGATGATAAAATTAAATTGGTTTAAGAAAAGATTCCAGCGAGCCTGGCGAGGAGTCAGGCACTTAGCCGACCTGATAAACTCAAGGTTACGATGGTCTGTCAGGACGACTATTTGCTGTGCAGCACCCTGAAGAAGGTGTCTCCATTCTTTGAAGGCGGCAATAATGGCCAACAACTCTCTATTGCCCACATCGTAGTTCCTCTCAGCCGAAGACAACTGCTGGGAAAAGAAGGCACAGGGATGCAAGACATTCTTCTCACCTGTTCTCTGAGAGAGTATAGCTCCAACGGCACAGTCTGAAGCATCCACCTCTATTATGAAGGCAAGCTCGGGGTTGGGATGTACTAGGATAGGTGCAGTGGTAAATTTATCTTTTAGACGGGAAAATGCTTCCTGGGCTTGGGGAGTCCAGGAAAACCTAGACTCTTTCCGGGTAAGTTGAGTGATAGGTGACACTACCTCAGAGAAATTTCTAATGAAACGTCTATAGAAGTTGGCAAACCCGATGAAGCGCTGTACCTCCTTCACATTTCTAGGACTTGGCCAATCCTTGATGGCTTGGGTTTTGCTTCCATCCATACTAATTCCTTGTGTAGACAGTACATACCCCAGAAATTGAATTTCGGTCCTATGGAATTCACACTTTTCAAGTTTGATGTAAAGATGATTTTGTCTTAGACGTTCCAAGACCATTCTCACATGTCCATGATGTTCCTCTGTGGAGTTAGAAAAAATTAGAATATCATCCAAATAAATTACCACGAATGTATCTAGGAGATCCCTGAAGATGTCATTCACCAAGTGTTGAAAGTGGCTGGGGCGGTACTCAGACCAAAAGGCATAACTAGATATTCAAAGTGTCCATAGCGTGACCTGAATGCAGTCTTCCATTCATCCCCAGGTCTAATACGGACTAAGTTATAGGCCCCACGAAGATCTAGTTTAGAAAAAATTTTGGCATGTCGCACTCTCTCCAATAACTCAGGGATTAAAGGCAATGGATAACGGTTTCTAATAGTAACCTTATTGAGTTCCCTATAGTCTACGCATGGTCTCAGAGATCCATCTTTCTTCTTTACAAAGAAGATGGGTGCACCTGCAGGAGATGAAGAGGGGCGTATGAAGCCCTTGGCTAGATTTTCGTCTATGTAATCCTTTAAAGCCTTTAGCTCGGGCCCCGCCAGGGGGTAGATCTTACCAAAAGGTATCTCTGCTCCAGGCAATAATTCAATTGGACAATCATATGGACGGTGAGGAGGAAGCTGGTCAGCGTTCTTCTTGTCACATAAATCCACATAGTCCTGGTATACAGCTGGTAGTTCAGGGACTGACATGATTCCTTTAGGAACAGAGCAAGCTGAAACTTTTGGACTCATCTGTTTCTCTGGAAAGTGTAATTCCTTGGTCTCCCAGTTAATGGTAGGATTCTGAGCCTGCAGCCATGGTAGCCCTAGAATAATGGGAAAGTGGGGAGAAGAGATAAGCATAAAGGACAGTTTCTCTTGATGATCTTTACCCATAAGAACCCTCAAAGGCTCTGTTTCCTGATCCACTGGTCCAGAGGTCAGCAGGGAGCCATCCACAGTTTCCATCTGTACTGGAGTAGCCTTCTTCACTGAACGTATTCCCTGTTTCAGAGCAAAGGAGACATCCATAAAATTTCCACTTGCCCCTGAGTCGATCATAGCAGAGCTAGACACCCAAGCTGAGTCAACCCAGAGTTTGATGGAAAGAAAGCAATGAGAATTGTTTTTCTTACAACTCAGCTGGGACACCGCTGAGGAAACTTGAAAAATGGCAGCGTTTACACAGTCAACGTCCTCAGAGGTAACGGAGTTTAAGTCCGAGAAATCAAGATCTGTTGCTGCAGATCTCTCTGGAGCCTGAGGCTCGGACCTGACAGATCCCCTCTCGCAACACTCACAATGAATGAGTGCTGCAGTAGTCTTACGAGAACGGCTGGGGCAGTTTATAATGAAGTGCCCTGACTTACCACAATAGAAACATAGATTCTCCTTAAAACGATGTTCCTTGCGTGCATCACTAACCCGTCGTTGTAAAGAGTCTACCTGCATGGGTTCAGGTTCAGGTTCCCGTGTAATCCTACTCAAAGGTTCCTTAGCTGGAGAGGAAGGTAGGAAAAGGTTAGTACGATTGCTTTCGAACCATCTCTCTTGCCTGCGTTCAGTCAGACGAGTATCAATACGGATGCAGTAGTTAATAAAGTCACCTAACGCAGTGGGAGGGTCGGCACGAGCAAGTTCATCCTTAATCAGTGGAGATAACCCCTTTCGAAAAATGATTTTTTGGCGGAACTGTCCCAGGTGGTATCAAGGGCCCATCTCCTGAAATCCAAGGCATATTCAGCTACCGAGTGCTTACCTTGGCGCAAAGCTAACATGGCTGCTTCAGCTGTTGCACCTCGATTGGGGTCATCAAACACCTGCCCCATGGCTGAAATAAAATCATCAAGGTGATTCAAACAATCATCCTCAGTCTCAATCAGAGGGTTTGCCCACATTAAAGCCTTGTTGGTAAGCAACATAATTATAGTAAGCACCTTAGATCGTTCAGTGGGAAATTGTGAAGCATGTGCAGAAAAAAAAAGATTGCATTGATTAATAAATCCCCTGAATTTCTCACGTTCACCGCCAAAACGAAAAGGGGGCAACTTGGGAATCCCAGCACTCGGGGCTACGGCAGGAGCCTGGACTCGCCCCTCTAGAACCTCAATCCTGGCTCGCAAATCCTGGAGTAGTCTGTCCAACCACTTGCAAATTGTGATTATTGAGGTCCTGTAGATTTGTAAAACGGGTCTTTATATTCTGCAAATCTGCAAGGATATTATCAGTCACTCCGCAAAGTTCCTTTATGCGGGCCTCCATTTTCCAGATCTTTTAAGACAGGATTACTGGAAGAAGAGGAGAGAAAAAAAAACAATAGTGTTCACCTGTGGCAACACTGCAGAGAGAAAAAAAAAATTAAGGGAACTGCTCACCTGGAATGGTTGTGAGAAGTCACAACCACTATCATCACAGAAAGTTTCAACCAGACATCTGATATCCAGAGTTACAGCAGACAAAAAAGAGAAAAGAAAGGAGAAAAAAAAAAAAAAAAACAATAGTGTTTACCTGTGGTAACACTGCAAAAAGAAAAAACTTAAGGGAATTGCTCACCTGGAATGGTTGTGAGAAGTCACAACCACTGTCATCACAGAAAGTACAACCGGACGTCTGATATCCACTGTACAGCAGACACAGCCTTCCAGACCCAGCAGACACTAACGTTTTGGCTTCAGAATCTTGTAATGTATGTAGTACAGTTCATATAGCGTCTTGTGCTTGGGTGCGATGAAAACACAGGAGTCACAGGTTTGATATAGAAAAGTCCTGTATTACTTCATACAAGTTGGCAGAAATAGTCACACAGTTTGCAGACACAGAAACAGGAGACACAGCAGGCCAGAGTAATCCAAGCTCAGCAATCACTCTCCAATACAGATTCAGGATCTTCTTCTCTGTTACCGTAAGTCCATGCAAACGTGGGTCTTTTTAAAGAGCAGGGTTCAGAGTCCACAAGTGCTTCAGAGTTCCTCAGTAGGAATAGCTGGAGTACAAGGTCCAAGGCTTACAGGAGTCAAGTCACAGGTTCACTGCAGGCTAGATTCTGAAGCACTGATTGCTCAGCTGTGGCTGCTTAAGAAGCAAAGGAGAGAATCAGGGCGGGAACATGCAAGCTGGAAACTCCATTTTGACTGAGGGCAAGATAGCTGCAGCAAGACAGAAAGTAAAATGGCTGACGAACAAACTGAGTTTCAGGAATATATACATAGAACCTTACAATCTGTTGGCTTGCAAACAGGGGCCCAGCCAAGCAGCATTCTGGAATGTGAAGAAGAGGGAGTATGCAGTGATGCACAACAGCTGTGTCTCTCTGAATCTGAAGAGGCGGGTGAGACAGTGCCGATGGTCAGCACACCGCAGAACGCATCTGATGATGATGAGACTCAGGTGCCAGTTTCTGTTGAGCATGGTGCTGGCCAGACCACCCAACAGCAGCAGGTGTTGGAAGAGGGTAGTGGAGATGATGAGGTCCAAGACCCAACATGGCGTGAGGAACAGGAAGGTGGTGGGAGCAGCTCAGAGGAATACTAATAATAATAATAATAATATTAATTTAAATAGCGCCATCATATTCCGCAGCGCTTTACAGTTTAGCAGTTTCAGAACACAAGTCATAAGTAACAACGTTAACAATACAATAATTTAAGCAAAATAAGTCCCCCTGCTCGTGACAGCTTACAATCTACAATGAGGTGGGGGAGATACAAACTATAGGTGTTTATATACAATGGTGCATTTACAATGATGGTCCAGCCATCTTAAGGGAGTGAGGGATGGAGATAGTGAATGGGCTAGACACACACACACACACTTACGCAGAATACATAGAATGACTTTGATTAGTGAATGTGATAGGCCGCTCTGAACAAATGTGTTTTGAGGGAGCGCCTGAAACCATGCAAATTGTGGATAGTCCTAATTTCTTGGGGTACAGAATTCCAGAGGATTGGCGCAGCGCGGGAGAAGTCTTGGAGTCGGGAGTGGGAGGTACGGATTAGTGCAGAGGTTAGTCGAAAGTCGTTTGCAGAGCGCAGCAGTGGTTAGGCCGATAGCTAGAAATGATGGAGGAGATGTAGGGGGGTGCTGCACTGTGGATAGCTTTGTGGCTGAGAACCAGTACTTTGGTTGAAAGCTGTGAGAGGCCTAGAGAAGTGGTTAGTGATAGAAGGAAGATAGAGGAAGACATTGCCCCAACGGTACAAACAGGAGGGAGAGTTAGGATGCAGACTCGGTTGCCTGTAGCCTCCAGTTTGGCACCTGTTCGGAGCAGTTGTCTTCCAAAAGTCAAAACGTGCGCTCCCAGGACTTGCACTGCATGGTCCTTTTTTGACACACTTGCAGATGATATTTGCTATGTCAAATGCAAGCTGTGTAATCAAAAATTAAAAATAGGTAAAAGTGTCAGTAACCTCAATACAACTAATATGTGGAAACATGTGCGGACAAAGCACGTAGTTGAGTTACAAAGACACACTGGAGATGTAGGCCAACCTACAGCAGCACCTACATCTTCAGGTTGTGTTGAAGCCTCTTCATCGAGCTCACACACAGCTGGTTCTGCTTCCTCACAGGATCGCCATGGAAGAACCTCGGTCACTGTTGTCCAGAGACAAAGTGTTATTCCACACACAGCAGCAAGTTCCCTGTCATCCTCACACTCCCAGGCCACAAAACAGCCATCGGTAGCACAGGCATGGGATAAAAGACGGCCATACTCGGCAAACCATCCACGAGCACAGGCTCTGAATGCTGGCATTGCAAAACTCCTGTCCCTTGAAATGCTGTCATTCAGGCTGGTGGAGACAGACAGTTTCCGTAACTTAATATCATTGTCAGTCCCACAATACAATGTGCCAAGCCGATTTCATTTCAGCAGGCAAGCCGTCCCTGGTCTGCAAAAGCATGTTGAGGGAAAAATTAAACATGCGATACTAAACACCATCAGTAGCAAGGTCCACCTGACCACCGATGCGTGGACCAGTACCCATTGTTATGATCTGCTACAACCACTAAGGAAAGAAGGGAATTCTGTCCCTACAATAGAACTAAGCTGAATCCCTACGATGTAACGGGGAACCTGATCCTGCGACCAGACCCGCTAAAGTCCTCAGCTAGTCTGAACGAAGACCTATAGTTGCGAGGGAGGAATCCCTACAAGATCTAGGGACTGGGAGAAAAGGTGGACACCTCCTAACAGAAATTGTAGCAGGGATAATTAAACAGAAAACAAAATACTTTGAGATCCTAACATCAAGCAAAACTGACTGAGTAAGGCACCTAAGCACCCGGCTAGCTTAACAGTAGATAATACAATGAAGTCAAGCAAAGCCAGAAGGGCGGAGCCAGACTAAATAGGGAAAAAAGGTTATATGACCAGCAAACTGAAACAAAACCTAACAAGAGGGTTCTAACACCCATGGCCAGGGACGATACCTTTCCCTCACTGCCCATTGGGTCAATGTTGTGGAGCCGGGTACTGATCTTGCGAGTGGCGCTGTACGTGTTCTGCCAACTCCAAGGATTGCAGGAATCAAGTCTGTACACATTGACTCCTCCTCCTACTCCAGTTCCTCAGAATCATCGCTGCAGGAGCCGTCACGGTCTACCTCCACATGGACCCGTGAACGCTTACCTGTTGCAACCGATATGAGCACAGCCGTGTCCAAACGTCAACAGGCCGTCCTGAAATTAATTTCCATGGGGAATCGAAGCTACACAGCGCAGGAGCTCTGGAATGCCATCAAGCAGGAGAGCGACGTGTGGTTTTTGGCAGCGAATCTCCAGCCAGGCTTGGTAGTGTGTGACAATGGCCGAAATCTGGTGGCAGCTCTGGGCCTTGGCAACATCACTCACATACCATGTCTGTCACATGTGCTCAACTTGGTCGTACAGAGTTTTTGGAGGGACTATCCGGATCTTGATGCACTGCTGCACAAGGTCCGCCTAGAGTGCGCTCACTTGCGACGTTCCAGCATGGCCAGATCGCTGATTGCAGCTCTGCAACGCAGATTTCGCCTTCCTGAACATCGCATCATATGTGACGTACCCACCAGGTGGAATTCCACGTTACATATGTTGGAGCGGTTGTGTGAGCAGCAGCCAACAGTAATGGAGTATCAGCTGCATCAGGCGCAATCAACTCGCAATTTGCGCCGTTCACACTTCACCACTACTGACTGGGCCTCTATAATAACAATAATCTTTATTTATATAGCGCCAACATATTCCGCAGCGCTTTACAGTTTAACAGTTTCAGAACACAAGTCATAAGTAACAACGTTAACAATACAATAATTAAAGCAATATAAGCCGCCCCTGCTCGTGACAGCTTACAATCTACAATGAGGTGGGGGAGATACAAAGTACAGGTGTTTATATACAATGGTGTATTTACAATGATGGTCCAGCCATTTTGAGGGAGTGATGGATGGATGGAGATAGTGATTGGGCTACACACACAGACTTACACATAGAATGACTTTGATTAGTGAATGTGATAGGTCGCTCTGAACAAATGTGTTTTGAGGGAGCGCCTGAAACAATGCAAATTGCGGATAGTCCTAATTTCTTGGGGTAGAGCATTCCAGAGGATTGGCGCACCACGGGAGAAGTCTTGTAGTCGGGAGTGGGAGGTACGGATTAGTGCAGAGGTTAGTCGAAGGTCGTTTGCAGAGCGCAGCAGTCGGTTAGGCCGATAGATAGAAATGAGGGAGGAGTTGTAGGGGGGTGCTGCACTGTGGAGAGCTTTGTGGGTGACAACCAGTACTTTGAATTGGATACTATAATGAATGGGCAGCCAGTGTAAGGATTGGCGAAGGACTCTATGAAGGACATCTGCCACGTTTTGCGTGCGTTTGATGAGTCAACGCGGATGGCGAGTGCAGATGATGCACTAGTCAGCCTGACTGTCCCCCTTATCTGCCTGCTTCAAAAAACAATGCAAGCACTAAGGGATGAGGTTTTGGAAGAGGTGGAGGATGAGGAGTCACAAATTCCGTCACCTTCTGGACAGTCAGCGCAACGTGGTTCCTCACAAAGGGCTGGGCAGGGCTCACTTTGTGAGGAGGATGAGGAGGAGTCAATGGAGGAGGAAGACATCGCTCCAGAGGGAGGTACACAACGCTCTAGTCAGTATGTATAGCGAGGGTGGGGTGATGCAGAGCAGGCAGAGATGACGCCTCTTGCAGGGGACAGCGTTTCTTGGCCAGTTGGGAGTCTGCAGCACATGGTTGATTTCATGCTGCAGTGCCTGAGAAACGACCGCCGCATCGCCCACATTCTCACCACGTCTGATTATTGTGTGTCCACCCTCCTAGACCCTCGCTACCGGGACAACTTACAAAGCCTCATCACACCGTTGAACCGGGAGCGTAAAATGCGGGAGTACCAAGACACACTGGTGCAATCCATAATGTTCTCCATTCCAGCTGAGAGCACTGCTGCTACTACTGCTTTACAAAGCAGCTCTGTGCGTCGAGGCAGTGGAGACAGCTCTGCAACAAGAGGGAGCACAAGCAGCGCCTCTGCACAGGGCAAGATGTTATGATTTGGTAGCTGAGGAGAGCAGGCAAAAAAGGCAATACATCAGAGAGGTTTGAATCTATGGGATTGCAGTACCCTGACTAACCACCACAACTAAAGGCAGCCGTGGAGAGTACCTACGTTGGTCCTAGACGCCTCGTCACAGCCTGAGAAGCTAACTACACCTAAAGATAGAAAGAGGAAAGCTATCTGCCCCGGAGCAGATCCACAAAGAACATAGAAAGCCCCCAAACATGTAATGGCGGTTAGACAAGAAGAAATACTGACACAGACAGAAAATAGTATGAGCAAACGTTGGGGCTCAAACTTCATAAATAGAAAAGGATAGGAAGGGCACTTTATGTAATCACAAAAAACCCTGAAAAGTACCAACTCTACTAATTACAAAAACATCTGAGATGACACGACCTCTAGCACCTAAATTAGTTCTCTAGTGTAACAAAAACTAAACAGCAGCCACAGAAAAAAGTGGAAAAGGAAAATGAACAAACAACAGTGGCTGAACTAAACTGAGAGGAGCACAAGCCCCCAAGGGTACCCGGCAGACCCCCACAGAAGTGCAGGACAAAATGCCAAAAAAAAACACAAAAAACTAAAAGAAGAAAATGTCTTATCTGTTAGAAAAAGATGCAGGCACGAAACAGCAAGCTACAAAGTGTACAGGAATCAAAGATGAGACCAGAACAATTGATCACCGTCAACCCTGATGGGAGGGAACCTCCCTTATATAACACCAGTCAGTAACACCTGATCTCCAATCTTCACAATCTTCATTGGATAGTTCAGTACTGTTTGTAACCACCAGAGGGAGCTTCTGCTCAGAATTCATTTCTAGCACATTCACAACAGCAAGACCAGTATGTTCCAAATGTGGCGAAGTTTTGTGGCAGCGCCACCAATGTCTACACCATCCGAGACGGCTCCACTCAGCAGGAGGCAAAGTTTCCGTAAGATGGTGACAGACTACATGTCTTGGCCTCTCAGTGTACTCCCAGATGGCTCTTCCCCATTCAAGTTTTGGGTCTATAAGCTGGATACATGGCCAGAGCTTAGCCAGTATGCATTGGAGGTGCTGGCTTGCCCTGCTGCCAGTGTATTATCGGAGCGCTTCTTTAGTGCTGCAGATGGTGTACTAACAGACCGTAGCATGCGACTATCCTCCGATAATGTAGACCGGCTTACTTTTCTGAAAATGAACAAGGCATCGATCTCGCATGAATTTGCCTGTCCGGTTTCAGATTAAATAACTGGTTGGCAACGTTATCCATGTCTCCTGTTATGTTCATCTTTCTACCACCTGAACTCTACTGCCTGGGCTACAACACTGCCAGTTGCTGCTCAGAAGTGTTGGATGCACAGATCAAAACAATCGCTGATGTGTTTGTGGGGTTCAGTAACGCCTGCTGTTCCCCTGCTGTGTGTCCGGCAAAAATTACTGCTAGGTAGCTACACATGTTGAAAAAAACATGACATGTTAAAGTGGCTACTGCTACACATAGATAAGAGACTACACCCTTATTTCTAAGCTGTAAACAAGTGAAACGTCACCTTTAAAACCATAAAATTATTAGTCTTTGTCACAAATCTGTAACAAAATAATTGTGACATATTACTGCAGATATCCACATGTCGAACACAAATGCTAACACAAAAGCCTACTTATGCTATAGGGTACTGATGGTGAACCTTGTCACTCCATAACTTAGACAAATCCAACTCACATCATGCCTCAAATGCTGTAATGTTGGAAGTGCATAATGTGGGTTGAACTTTGACAACAGCTGCAGTGCAAAGGTTAGCCTTCAGTGTTCTTGGCTTTTAAATAAAAGCATACAAGTAAATTTAATAATCCATTGTTGATTAAGGGACATGATGTACACCTGTAATATTGTGCAAACAATGGATGTAGGACTAGTCCTCTTCAACATTACTTATATTTGTGTCATTTCAAAAAATACATATTTAATTACAAATTTAACAACCCATATCATAAAGGTCCATCATGTAAAAATGAGAATCGGTAACAAAACTCATGCATTACCTTGTTAAAGTCAATAGTGCATAGTCACAATAGCTAAATATATAACTGCAAGTTTTGCTGAAGCAACGACAACTGATAGAAAAGGTGAATGATATCTAGTTATCAGACTGAATAGCGACACCTGTACAATGTCGATATAATACTGTACCTTAACAAAAAGGCTGTTTGCAACCAATGTATTATATACGGATGGAAGCGCATCACACTAATAGATTTGAGTTATTTGAAATAGAATGGAGCAGCACCAATTAGAGAAAAATGTCAAGGATGAGGCAGTGAGACACGCTCAGCAGAGTACAAGCAGCAGTGGTTGAAGAACTAACTGGAGCGGGATCTGCACTCCAAAAATGAAAACCTCTGACTACAGTAAACACTGCACACAACTGTTCAGTAGCTGTGAAAGGCCCATTTGTCTACTTCTATATTGTTTGCAACCAATGTATTGGATACGGATGGAAGCACGTCACACTAATAGATTTCATTTTTTTTAATAGAATGTAGCAGCACCAATTAGAGAAAAATGTCAAGGATGAGGCAGTGAGACACGCTCAGCAGAGTACAAGCAGCAGTGGTTGAAGAACTAACTGGAGCGGGATCTGCACTCCAAAAATGAAAACCTCTGACTACAGTAAACACTGCACACAACTGTTCAGTAGCTGTGAAAGGCCTGTTTGTGTACTTCTATATTGTTTGCAACCAATGTATTGGATACGGATGGAAGCACGTCACACTAATAGATTTTAATTATTTGAAATAGAATGTAGCAGCACTAATTAGAGAAAAATGTCAAGGATGAGGCAGTGAGACACGCTCAGCAGAGTACAAGCAGCAGTGGTTGAAGAACTAACTGGAGCGGGATCTGCACTCCAAAAAAAAAAACCTCACAGACTAGAGTGAACACTGCACACAACTGTTCACTATCTCTGAAAGGCTCCTTTGTGTACTTGTATAGTGTTTGCAACCAATGTATTGGATACGGATGGAAGCACGTCACACTAATAGATTTGATTTTTTTTAAATAGAATGAAGCAGCACCAATTAGAGAAAAATGTCAAGGATGAGGCAGTGACACACGCTCAGCAGAGTACAAGCAGCAGTGGTTGAAGAACTAACTGGAGCGTGATCTGCACTCAAAAAAAAAAAAACCTCACAGACTAGAGTGAACACTGCACACAACTCTTCACTATCTCTGAAAGGCTCCTTTGTGTACTTCTATAGTGTTTGCAACCAATGTATTGGACACGGATGGAAGCACGTCACACTAATAGATTTGATTTTTTTTAAATAGAATGGAGCAGCACCAATTAGAGAAAAATGTCAAGGATGAGGCAGTGAGACACGCTCAGCAGAGTACAAGCAGCAGTGGTTGAACAACTAACTGGAGCGTGATCTGCACTCAAAAAAAAAAAAAAACTCACAGACTAGAGTGAACACTGCACACAACTGTTCACTATCTCTGAAAGGCTCCTTTCTGTACTTCTATTGTGTTTGCAACCAATGTATTGTATACGGATGGAAGCGCGTCACACTATAATTTCTATTGAATGGAGCAGCAAGAATTACACTAAAGAAAAAAAAAGAGTCTGTGAGTGACACGTGCAGATGCCTACAAACAGCGTTGGATGCAGAGCAAACTGCAGCGTCACCTGCACTCTCACACACACACCTTGCACAGAGCTGTTAAAACAACACTGCAAGGCAAAAGGAAGCTTTACACAGCGGTTGGTAAACTAGCCTGCCTAAAGCACAGTACACAAAATCGCAATCTCTAACTGTCCCTCAGAGTCAGCAGAGCAGCGTTCTGTCCCTAACTGAATTCACAGCACAGTGACGCTAAAATGGCGGCGGCGCCTTTTATAGTGCATTCTGACATCATTTCAGCATCCAATCACAGCCATGCCATTAGTTAACATGACCGCAGCATTACAGGATGTGCCCACACTTCTTAGGATTCCTCATTGGCTGACTAAAATCACATTGCCTCTCAAAGAATTATGGGAACTTCCATTTCCGGTATACGATATATGGAAAATATCGGAACTAAGTATCGGAATTCCGATACAGCGAATATCGGCCGATACCCGATACTTGCGGTATCGGAATGCTCAACTCTACTGGACATTGAATGTTCAACGTTCCCTTACGTCAGCTTTCTTGCTATTGAAATCTATGCTTGTGATTTGCATTTTGTATCTGGCATTCGGTGCTTATGACCCTTTTTGTCACTTTCTTCTGGGTGAATTTTCCAACTCATTTACATATGGCAGGAGATAAATCAAATGCAGTTTTTTCTGAGTATGCTAATTCTATAAATGAGATCATAGATTTGTTTAGAATTGATTTTATGTCATCTATCTGGTTGTGTTAGTGGTTTGCCATGTTTAACCGCTTTCTGACCTCTTACGTACTATCCCGTCCATGCGCCACAGGCCTATCTTACCCTGTACGGGATAGTATGTTATATGCGGTGGGCCGCGCTCACGAAGGAGCACGGCCGATTGCGGCCGGGTGTCAGCTGATTCTCACATCTGACACCTGCCACTAAGTGGCAGGAGCGGTCATGGACCGATCCTGGCACTTTAACCCCTTAGTGACAGAGCCAATTTGCAGCTTAATGACCGGGCCAATTTTTACAATTCTGACCACTGTCCCTTTATGAGGTTATAACTCTGGAATGCTTTAACGAATCCAGCTGATTCTGAGACTATTTTTGCGTGACATATTGTAATTCACGTTAGTCATAAAAAAATTTTATATGACTTGCGTTTATTTATGAAAAAAGCAGAAATATGGCGATTATTTTGAAAATTTAGCAGTTCTCAAACTTTAAATTTTTATGTCCTTAAATCAGAGAGATATGTCACACAAATTTCTTAATAAATAACATTTCCCACATGTCTACTTTACATCTGCACAATTTTGGGCACAAAATTTTTTTTGTTACGAAGTTATAAGGGTTAAAAGTTGACCAGCGATTTCTCATTTTTACAACACCATTTTTTTTTAGGGACCACATCACATTTGAAGTCACTTTGAGGGGTTTATATGATAGAAAATACCCAAAAGTGACACCATTCTAAAAACTGCACCCCTCAAGGTGCTCAAAACCACATTCAAGAAGTTTATTAACCCTCTATGTGCTTCACAGGAACTGAAGCAATGTGGAAAGGAAAAAATTAACATTTAACTTTTTTTGCAAAAAACTTTACTTCGGAACCATTTTTTTTTTTTCACAAGTGTTAAAATTAAAAATGAACCACAAAATTAGTTGTGCAATTTCTCCTGAATACACCGATACCCAATATGTGGGAGTAAACCACTTTTTGGGCGCACGGCAAAGGTCGCAAGGGAACGAGCGCCGTTTGACTTTTTCAACGCAGAATTGGCTGGATACCATGTCGTGTTTAGAGAATTTCTGATGTGCCCAAACAGTGGAAACCCCAAATAAGTTACCCCATTTTGGAAACTAGACCCCTTAAGGAACTTATCTAGATGTGTGGTGAGTACTTTGAACCTCCAAATGCTTCACAGAAGTTTATAACGTAGAGCCGTGAAAATAAAAAATCATATTTTTTTCACAAAAATGATCTTTTTCACCCCTATTTTTATTTTCCCAAGAGTAACAAGACCCCGAACGTTTTTTTGCAATTTGTCCTGAGCATGCTGATACCCCATATGTGGGGGTAAACCACTGTTTGGGTTCATGGCAGAGCTTGGAAGGGAATGAGCGCCGTTTGACTTTTTCAATGCAGAAATGGCTGGACGCCATGTCGCGTTTGTAGAGTCCCTGATGTGTCTAAACAGTGGAAACCCCCCACAAGTGACACCATTTTGGAAACTAGACCCCTTAAGGAACTTATCTAGATGTGTGGTGAGCACTTTGAACCTCCAAGTGCTTCACAGAAGTTTTATAACGTAGAGCTGTGAAAATAAAAAATCATTTTTTCCTCAAAAATTATTTTTTAGCCCGCTATTTTTTATTTTCACAAGGTTAACAGGAGAAATTGGACCCCAAAAGTTGTTGTGCAATTTTTCCTGAGTACGCTGATACCCCATATGTGGGGTGGAATCACTGTTTGGGCGCATTGGAGAGCTTGGAAGGGAAGGAGCGCCATTTTGTAATGCAGACTTTGATGGATTGTTCTGCGGGCGTCATGTTGTGTTTGCAGAGCCCTTGATGTGCCTAAACAGTAGAAACCCCTGCAAGTGACACCATTTTGGAAAGTAGACCCCCACAGGAGCTTATCTAGATGTGTGGTGAGCACTTTGAACCCCCCAAGTGCTTCACAGAAACTTATAAACACAGAGCCGTGAAAATAAAAAGTTATTTTTTTCCTCAAAAATGATTTTTTAAGCCAGCTATTTTTTATTTTCCCAAGGGTAGCAGGAGAAGTTAGAACCCAAAATTGGTGTGCAATTTGTCCTGAGTACACTAATACCCCATATGTTGGGGTAAACCACTGTTTGGGCGCATGGCAGGGCTCGGAAGGGAGGGTGCGCCATTTGACTTTTTGAATGCCACGTCGTGTTTGGAGACCCCCTGATGTGCCTAAATAGTGGAAACTCCTCAATTCTAGCTCCAACCCTAACCCCAACACACCCCTAACCCTAATCCCAACCCTAAACCTAATCCTAACCCTAACCCTAATCCCAACCCTAATTCCAACCCTAATTGTAACACTAACCTTAATTGTAACCCTAATGCTAAGTGTAACCCTAGCCCTAACCCTAATTCCAACCTAACCCTAATTATAACCATAACCCTAAGGCTAGTTCATATTGCGTTTTACCAGCCCGTTCAACACATAGCGTTGACGAGCTGGTAACGGTATAGCATAACGCGATCTCATTATGCTATACCCGCTAGTGCAGAGGAATCAGCAGATGATTCATCTGTGCTAGCGGTGACAGAGCCCAGACGCTGCAGGCCGCGTCCGAGGCTCCATCACTGAATGACGGCATGCGTCGCGATGCGCCCTCAAATGGGGGTGAATGGCAGCGTTAACGGACTTCGTTACACCGCGTTATACCGCAGTATGAACTCAGCCTAACCCTAACATAACCCTAATTATAACCCTAACCCTAATGGAAAAATGAAAATAAATAAAATTTCTTTATTTTATTATATGTCCCTAACTAAGGGGGTGATAAAGGGGAGGGGTTATGCACTGTTTTTTTTATTTTGATCACTGTGATAGTTTATCACAGTGATCAAAATGTACTTTCATTCATTCATTTTTTGAATCTGCCGCTAGGCAGATTCGGCGAGCGCACTGCGCATGCGCCCGTCTTTTTTTTACAGAATAAAGAGGCCGGGAGGATCGGAGGACAGGGGGAGCTGCTGGAGGACAGGGGGACATGGGGAACACCTTGAGGTACCGGGGGGGTCGGGGGACCTGGGGATCTTATTTTTCTCCCCTCTGATGTGCGATCACATCAGAGGGGAGAGAAATTACTTGCAGGATCGCATCTTTTTTTTTCTTTTGCGATCGCCATTATATGGTTAATAACGGCGATCGCAAAAGCAGGGCAACTGGGGGGACCCTAATTGTGTTCTCTGGCATCTCGGCTACCACAATTTGCAAAATAAATCTTGCCAAATCAGACAAGATTTTCTGGAATTGTTTTCTCATTTTGACTCTCATAGTTGTGGTCTACCTATGATGTCAATTACAGACCTCTCTCATCTTTTTATGTGGGAGAACTTGCACAATTGTTGGCTGACTAAATACTTTTTTTCCCCACTGTATAAGTGTGTGCCTATGATCTAGTCTAGTTTTTAGACTATGATAATGTAAGATGCCTGAGGGCAGTAGTTGTGGGCGAGCTGCTGCTCTATATCACCCAGGCACTTTACAGAAAAGAATGGGCTCTTGCTGGGTATTGGTGTTTGCGCTGTGAGGGCCTTGCACCCATGCAGGCCAACGGTGGCCAATCGTGTGAGCCAGCCTGGACCATAGGTCTTAAAGTTCAATAAAGGAGACCTCTGTTCTAAAACACAGTCTTTACTAAACAGAAACTCGACAAGGGTTGAGCAGAAGTGTTGTCGGATACAAAGGATGTTTTCTTTACAGAGAAAATTCTTTTCACACACATTGTTTCCTTCCTCTATAGTTTACTCCAGAGCCGGAAAATCACTCTGTTTCGCCCTACTCAGTCACAGCATAGCTGTTTGCCACAGCCTAATCAGCAGGTGTGAGATATGGTAAAATGATATCTAAATTATATCATTTTGATTTCTGATGGAATTACCCATCAATATATAGTTTGGCCCAAAATACTTGCTTCATACCACTCAGCCCAGATCCCTTAGCATTCATTCCCCAGGATCATTGATTTCCTTTTATTAAACTCCAGGAACAAGCTCTTTGAAGCTCTCTGCCCAGCAGGTAACACAAGGGTGTGAACTTTCGTGCTGCTACTGCCAAACTGGATTCCTTTGTCTGACTCAAGCACAAGGAGACATTGTGGCACAACAGGTCACAGCAAGGCTCTGAAGTATTGAATCTGAAAATTACCTATAATGTTGTGAATGTGTTAGAAATGAATTCTGAGCAGAAGCTCCCTCTGGTGGTTACAAACAGTACTGAACCATTCAATGAAGATTGTGAAGATTGGCAATCAGGAGTTACAGACTGGTCTTATATAAGGGAGGTTCCCTCCCATCATGGTTGCCGGTGATCAATTGTTCTTGTCTCAACTTTGGTTCCTGGTTCACTTGGAAGCTTGCTGAGTCTTGCCTGCATCTTCTGCTATCAGATAAGATATTTTCTGCTTTTATTTTTGTACTTGCTTTTTGCATTTTTTCCTGCACTTCTGTGGAGGTCAGCCAGGTCCCCTTCAGGGGCTTGTGCTCCTCTCAGTTTATCTGAGCCACTGTTATTTGTTCATTTGCCTTTTCCAGTTTTTTCAGTGACTGCGGCTCAGTTTTGTTACACCAGAGAACTAATTTAGGTGGTAGAGGTCGTGTGATCTCAGGTGTTTTAGAAATTAGTAGAGTTGGTATTTTTTAGGGTTTTTTGGATTGCAGTAAGTGTCCTTCCTATCCTTTTCTTTCTAGGAAGATTGGGCCCCAACGTTTGCTCATACTATTTTCTGTCTGTGTATTTCCTCGTCTAACCGCCATTACATGTTTGGGGGCTTCCTATGTTCTTTGGGGATCTGCTCCGAGGCAGATAGCTTTCCTCTTTCTATCTTTAGGTGTAGTTAACCTCTCAGGCTGTGACGAGGCGTCTAGGACCAACGTAGGTACTCTCCACGGCTGCCTTTAGTTGTGGTGGTTAGTCAGGGTACTGCAATCCAGTAGATTACAACCTCTCTGGTGTATTGCCGTTTTTGCCTGCTCTCCTCAGCTACCAAATCATAACAGTATCACTGGCCAAACTGAAAATTATATGGTACTCACAGAAGGGAAAAATAGTGTGAAAAAAAAAAAGTTGTCAGAGTTCTCAGAGATTTTTTTTTTCTGTTTGTTGCATTTTTTTTTCCCCCTCTTTTTCTCTGGGTGCTGAGGATTTTTTTTTCTCTCGATGGAATTTGCACAGTTGTCTGGCCGTGTGGATCAGCTTGCCACTGAAGTTCGGAGTATTGCTACCTATCTTGCAGGGTTTGCCGGTTGTGGAACCTAGGATCCCCATGCCAGAATTGTTTTTAGGGGATCGAGCTAAATTTCTGAATTTCAAAAATAACTGTAAGTTTTTTTTTGCCTT